>VIAB01004422.1:114090-136290 GCA_009801035.1 Oophaga pumilio | reverse complement strand
ATGACCGGCGCTAGAATACCCGATGCGTTAGAATCGGGCCACCAGCTATTATATATATATGTATATATATATATGTATGTATGTATGTTCTCTTCTGAATATGCATTACAGAATCGTGGCGTGGATTTCTGTCCTGAGACTCCCGACACAATAGTATGTCATCCATACTGGTGTGAGAGGTGGCGTACTGACCGTGAAAATGGAATAGATAAATAAATGGCAATGTCTGCTATGGTGGCACGTCAGAACTGTGAAATATCCATTTTATCTCTTTGGAAGCCCCCTAAAATCACAGTCGTGTAGGTGGCTCCATTAGTATAATTTATGATCTTTTCAATAGAGGATGAATTTGGATTCGGACTTTTTCTGCAACACCCTACAGTAACCTGCAGAAAACGTGACTACTATGTGGTAGATCGGTGGAAAGGGCAGACGTAGGAGTGTGAAATTCCCGTTTGGCAGGAACTGTTACTCCTGTGACGAGAAATGATTTGTGATCAAGTTTCCTAAAGTGTCTGTAAGGATGGATGGTGCTGGAACTTTTTATTTCCTTTGTTATTAGCACGAGAGTAGTGTTATTAATGCTTTGTTATACATTACACTGCTTTCTGTGAAATTGTTGCCTTCTCTTATTCTTACCAGATATATCCGACCATGTGCTCTGCGCCTTTTGTGTTCTTGCTCTCGGTGATGCTGTGAACTCCTGAATAAGTTGTGTCCCGGATCAGATCAGTACTGTGCTTTTGCTGGTTTGCAGATGATACAATCCGTCATACTTAGGTACAATAGTCTGCAATGCTGAGGGAGAATTCTAGGAATGTCCTCAGCCTTACTGCAGTTTTCCCAGATTTTTCAGCTAGCGGAGGAAGGACGTCAGACATGTTACTATTTTAGGTAGTAAATGATTCAGATATTTTACTTAACTGAACCCCTGGCAGGATATGGCGATTTCCATAAAAAAGGGTCAGTTAAGCAATGCCATATGTGGCCATTTACAGCACGCTGTTTATTTGCAGAATTGTAGGTATGAAGCCGGCCAAGATATTTGTGCATTCTCACTATTGTCCTATGAGGACATACCCCGGTGCCTTACTTTATAAACTGCTGCTTGTCCCTCAGTATTTTTCCTACTAAACCTTCTTTTTAAGGTCGCAGTATTTTGTACTTGTAGCAAATTTTAGTAGATACTTACCAGTCATATCGTAATACACTGAGATGGTACAGTTCCATTGTGCTGATCTATAGGGCCTTACCGCCAAGTTATATCCGGTTTTATGGAATGCTGCCCAGTACATGTTTTACTCCATTAAGGGAGGCAGTTCCTAAATAACATCAGTGAGGAAGTTTTCCCCCAATATTTTCAGAAAAATGGCTCTCCAGTTGGAGCTTCCCTTTACGTTACCGTACTTTTTTTTTTCAATTTAATTATATAAATGTGTCCAAGTACTTTTCCTGTTTTTATTATTTTGTGCTACCGAGAAGGAAAAAAGCTAAATATTGACTTTTTTTGTTTTGCAGAATGTGAAATCATTTGCCTCTTCACACAGTCTAGCCAATGTCCATGAAGTAGCAAGCTGGCTTTTGGAAATGAATCAGGAACTGCTGTCTGTGGGCAGCAAGAGGCGACGTACTGGCAGTTCTGTGCGAGGTAATGCTTCCTCCAGCCAAGCAGATGAGGAGCAGATGAACAGAGTAGAAGAGGAGGAGGAACAGCAGCATCCCAGACAGCAGGGAGAAGAGCACATAGTGGTGAATGGAGAGGTGGCTGGTCCCGGGAGCGTGGAGCGCAGTAACCTCCACCCAGAGCACTTGGAAGAAAACAACAACAGCTGTATAGTAGCACATCATGAGTCCGAAGACCAACCCGAGGACGGTGAGCAACAGGAGGATGAGGAGGAGGATGAGCCACATGTTTGTGATGTGGAAGATGAGGATGAGGAGGAGATGGACCAGGACAGTGATGACTTTGATCAGTCTGATGACAGCAGCAGGGAGGGTGAACATAGAAACTCCAGCGATATTCCCAATTCCAATAGTATAATGGACATTTCTCTTTCACAAAAGCCCAGCCCTTTCCAAACAAAAACAAAGGTGAGTCTCCATATCCTGCACAATGGGACAGTACACACGAGTCACATGTGCATTTTCATGTTATTAACTGATGTGGCTTTTCTGTAGCTTGTCAGTGACAAAGGTAGGCTGATGTATTTTTCACTAAGAAATATTTAGAAACGTTTCTGTTCTTTTTTTGTTGTTGTTTTTGGAAGGATTATACTAGATCGTGGATATAGAATTTAGTGCATTTACATGAAGTGAGGGGTAATTACTTTATCTTAATTGTAGGGCGTTTTCCTTGTTATGTTCGTGATTTGAATGGTTATTGAAGTCTTTGGTTCCTTCTGTTTCTCTCCATTGTAAACCATATGGCCTCTGGAGAAAACGCTACAGTATCGGATCCTCTGCATTGGCGATCATGAAAAACCACATGCAGCATGGACTATGTACCCAGCTGGTAGTACGGGCACTGGGCACTGTCCATGCTGCTCCATCTCTAAAACCCAGTATATTCAGTCCTGGCATTGAAAATCTACCAGGCCATACTAGTCTAGTCTACTAACTCCTGTCCTACAACTTCCCAACTTCACTGTGAGCCGGGTGGTCTGAGTTCTTTTCATCAATGAGCTGATGCCTATAATTAAATGTTGGCACAGTTCGAGGAAATGGAGGAGGCGCAGCTAGTGATGTCCCTCACCACCTGGAAAAGAATAATTACACACCAGAAAACTGAGGTACAGCAAGTCACAGCTATAACCTAGCTAACAATGGAGCATCGGAGGCACTACAAGTCCTAGCATAACCTAATTATCAATAAATATACCAGTAATTCTAAATATGTGGAAACACCAAGATACTACAAGTCGCAGCATAATCTAGCTAACAATGGAGCACCGGGACACTAATAGTCCAAGCATGACCTAATTATCAATAAATATAATGCTAAATACAGTTATATGAAAAAGTTTGGGCACCCCTATTAATCTTAAGCTTAATGTTTTATAAAAATTGGTGTTTTTGCAACAGCTATTCCAGTTTGATATATCTAATAACTATTGGACACAGTAATATTTCTGCCTTGAAATGAGGTTTATTGTACTAACAGAAAATGTGCAATCTGCATCCAAACAAAATTTGACAGGTGCATAAGTATGGGCACCTCACCAGAAAAGTGACATTAATATTTAGTGGATCCTCCTTTTGCAAAAATAACAGCCTCTAGTCGCTTCCAGTAGCTTTTAATGAGTTCCTGGATCCTGGATGAAGGTATTTTTGACCATTCCTCTTTATAAAACAATTCCAGTTCAGTTAAGTTTGATGGTCGCCGAGCATGGACAGCCCTCTTCAAATGATCCCACAGATGTTCAATGATATTCAGGTCTGGGGACTGGGATGGCCATTCCAGAACATTGTAATTGTTCCTCTGCATGAATGCCTGAGTAGATTTGGAGCGGTGTTTTGGATCATTGTCTTGCTGAAAGATCCATCCCCTGCGTAACTTCAACTTTGTCACTGATTCTTGAACATTATTGTCAAGAATCTGCTGATACTGAGTGGAATCCATGCGTCCCTCAACTTTAACAAGATTCCCCGTGCCGGCATTGGCCACACAGCCCCCAAAGCATGATGGAACCTCCACCAAATTTTACTGTGGGTAGCAAGTGTTTTTCTGGAATGCTGTGTTTTTTTGACGCCATGCATAACGCCTTTTTGTATGACCAAACAACGCAATCTTGGTTTCATCAGTCCACAGGACCTTCTTCCAAAAAGAAATTGGCTTCTCCAAATGTGCTTTTGCATACCTCAGCCGACTCTGTTTGTGGCGTGCTTGCAGAAACGGCTTCTTTCGCATCACTCTCCCGTACAGCTTCTCCTTGTGCAAAGTGCGTTGTATAGTTGACCGATGCACAGTGACACCATCTGCAGCAAGTTGATGCTGCAGCTCTCTGGAGGTGGTCTGAGGATTGTCCTTGACTGATCTCACCATTCTTCTTCTCTGCCTTTCTGATGTTTTTCTTGGCCTACCACTTCTGGCCTTAACAAGAACTGTCCCTGTGTTCTTCCATTTCCTTACTATGTTCCTCACAGTGGAAACTGACAGGTTAAATCTCTGAGACAGCTTTTTGTATCCTTCCCCTGAACAACTATGTTGAATAATCTTTGTTTTCAGATCATTTGACAGTTGTTTTGAGGAGCCCATGATGCCACTCTTCAGAGGAGATTCAAACAGGAGAACAACTTGCAAGTGGCCACTTTAAGTAGCTTTTCTCATGATTGCATACACTTGGCTATGGAGTTCAAAGCTCAATGAGGTTACAAAACCAAAAAAAATGCTTTAGTAAGTCGGTAAAAAGTAGGTAGGAATATTTAAAACAAGAAAATGATAAGGGTGGCCATACTTATGCATCTGTCAAATTTTGTTTGAATGCAGATTGCACATGTTCTGCTAGTACAATAAACCTCATTTCAAGGCAGAAACATTACTGTGTCCAATAGCTATTAGATATATCAAACTGAAATAGCTGTTGCAAAAACAGCAATTTTTATAAAACATTAAGCTTAAGATTAATAGGGGTGCCCAAACTTTTTCATATAACTGTATATGGAAACACAAATATACTACAAGTCACAGCTTAATCTAGGTATACGTTCACAGTGGACAATAAGGCACTAAGAATCTCTGTATAAAATGGAAATTAATAACTATAATGTGGAACGTTGAGAAACTAAAAGTCCCAGCATAACTTGGTAGTCCCAGCATAACTTGGTAATACATTTTTAAAGGGAACCTGTCAGCAGGATTGTGCACAGTTACCTACAGACAGTGTCAGGTCGGCCCCGTTATACTGATTACAGTGACACCTGGGTTGATGAAATCCGTCTTGTGGTTTTTGTTTAATCTTTATTTTTGTAGTTTTCATTTAAAGGGAATCTGTCACCCCAATTTTGCCATATCAATCAAAGATATGGCTGAATAGTGCGTCCCATAACAAAGCTATTGTTATTTACCTTATATCATGATACCCCCGTTTTCATATCAAAATACCTTAGTAAAGTTCGCATTTGGCGCTGTCAGTCAGGGCGGTCAGGTCAGAAGGGCGGCGTTTTATATGTCCTCCCCTCCGCTCCTCGGCATCACTTGCGTAGGGCCGTCTGTGAATCCGACAGACGGCGTTCGGCTTCCCGCAATTGCGCATTTCAAATTCGGCCCAGCGCATGCATAAAATCATTACAGCGCATGCGCTACTCTTTGCTTGCCCAGGAAGTCGTCCAAGGCAAGCAGTCATTTCCGGGGCAAGGAAAGAGTAGCGCATGCGCTGTAATGATTTTATGCTTTGCCCACTGTTGGGCAAAGCACTCTGCGCATGCGCGGGGCCGAATTTGAAATGCGCAATTGCGGGAAGCTGAACGCCGTCTGTGGGATTCACAGACGGCGATACGCAAGTGATGCCGAGGAGCGGGGGGGAGGACATAGAAAACGCCGCCCTCCTGACCTGACCGCCCTGATTGACAGCGCTAAATACGAACTTTACTAAGGAATTTTGATATGAAAACGGGGGTATCATGATATAAGGTAAATACCGATAACTTTATTATAGGACGCACTATTCAGCCATATCTTTAGTTGATATGGCAAAATTGGGGTGACAGATTCCCTTTAATGAGATTCTGGCACTACAGTCTGTGGGTGGGGCTATGGGCGGGGCTTTGTGCTGCTCTGCTTAGGTATTCATCTGTTAGGGCTTATGACACGTCGCTGATCTTTCAGTGACCTGCTCCCTTTTTTATATACTGCATAGAATTTCGTTTTTGAAAAAAAAAATCAGTCATCAGGCAGAAGTTTTACAAAGACAAGTCCAGCAATACCTTTACATGGCCAATTCGTTTATCTATTTCTAAAAAATCAGAAATTTAATTGATATGCAAATGAGGCTGAAGCCCCTGCCACTCCAGCTCTATTCTCCATCCAGCGCAGCGTCCTCCTGCTTTAATGATGGCTTACAGCCTTTTTTTCCTTCAGCATATTCAAGGTTAATGTGATCTGTGGTCATAAATCAGCTGAGATGAGCTCACCAAAAGAGATATAAAAGTAATGAGCACTCCCGTCAGACAGTCATTGTGGGCCCACTGACAGATTCTCAGAAACGGTGAGGTAAATAAGTATTTGATACACTGCCAATGTTCACATTTACAAAGAATAGAGAGGTCTGTAATTTTTATTGTAGGCACACTTCAACTGTTAGAGACAGAATCTAAAAATGAAAACCAGAAAATCACATTGTATGATTTTTACATAATTGAATTGCATTTTATTGCATGAAAATAGTATTTGATCACCTACCAACCAGCAAATATTCTGGCTTTCACAGACCTTTTAATTTTTAAGAATCTCTACTCTGCACTCACTACCTTTATTAATTGCACCTATTTGAACTCATTACCTGTATAAAAGACACTCAGTCAATCACGCTCCAACCTCTTCACCATGGTCAAGACCAAAGAGCTGTCTTAGGACACCAGGGACGAAATTGTAGACCTGCAGAAGGCAGGGATGGGCTACAGGACAATAGGCAAGCAGCTTGGTGAGAAGGCAACAACTGTTGGCACAATTATTAGAAATTGGAAGAAACACAAGATGACTGTCAATCTTCCTTGGTCTGAGGCTGCATGCAAGATCTCTTCTCGTGGGGCAAGGACAATTCTGAGAAAGGTCAGGAATCGGCCCTGAATTACATGGGAGGACCTTTTCAATGAGATGAAGAGAGCTGGGACCACAGTCTCAAGCATTACTGTTAGTAACACACTATGCCATCATGGATTAAAATCCTACAGGGTAAGCAAGGTCCCCCTGCTCACGCCAGCACATGTCCAGGTCCATTTGAAGTTTGCTAATGACCATCTGGATGATCCAGAGGAGGCATCGGAGAAGGTCATGTGGTCAGATGAGACCAAAATAGAACATTTTTGTAACAACTCCACTCGCCATGTTTGGAGGAAGAAGAAGGATGAGTACAATCCCAAGAACATGGTCCCAACCGTGAAGCATGGTGGAGAAACATCATACTTTGGGGGTGATTTCTACAAAGAAGACAGGGTGACTGCACCGTATTAAAGGGAGCATGGATGGGGTCATGTAAGATTTTGGCCAACACTCCTTCCCTCAGTAAGAGCATTGAAGATGGGCCATGGCTTGGTCTTCCAGCATGAAAATAACCCAAAACACACAATCAGGGAAACTAAGGAGTGGCTCCGTAAGAAGCATTTTCAGGTCCTGGAGTGCCCTAACCAGTCACCAGACTCCAGACGTGAACCAAATAGAAAATCTTTGAAGGGAGCTGAAACTCAATATTGCCCTGGAATAGCATTGAAACCTGGACAATCTGGAGAAGATTTGTATGGAGGAGTGGGCCAAAGTCCCTGCTGCAGTGTGCGCAAACTTGGTCAAGAACTACAGGAAACGTCACAGGAAATGGCAAACAAAGAGTTCTGTTTTTCTATTGTATCAAATTGTTATTTCATGTAATTTAATGCAAATTAATTATGTAAAAATCATACAATGTTATTTTGTTTTTTTTATTTTTAGATTCTGTCTCTTCCAGTTGAAGTGTACCTACAATAAAAAATTACAGACCTCTCCATTCATTGTAGGTGGGAAAACGTGCAAAATCGTCAGTGTATCAAATACTTATTTTCCCCTCTACAACATATTCTGCACCCAGCAGTTGCCAGTACAACCTAGAGGCTATAGAAGGCAAACTGCAACATTTTTAATGAAACCCAATTGCAATTTTTTTTTTTTTTGCCTTGAGTACATGCATTTCAGTAAAGGAAAAAAATATTTTCCCGAAACAACCCCTTTAAGTGCCTGCAAGACAATTCTAATCACTGAGCCAGTGTGAATAGGGTCTTTGATTTACATTTGTCCATAGGATACTCTCTAGTTTGTCAAGTCCTCTGGCAAATAGTATTGCAACACATTCATGTCCAGAGACCTGTATCTCTGTAAAGTAGCGTGCCTAGACAGGACTTGCCATATGCCCAGTAATCTAAATGTGAGCTTGTTGCCTGTTTAAAAGTCTCCTTTCTGCACCGAGACCAGTGCTGTTTCTCAGTGCTGTTAAGTCATGCAGCACTAAGATGACGCTGAGGTTTACGGATCTTTTTGTGATTTTGGGGCCACTATTACCTTGTGTGATGCACATCTGAAGCTGACAAACTCCTCCATGTCCTCCATTGAGCTCCATGGAAGTTGCAGAAAGCTGAACAAGCTAGAAGCTGTCACTTACACTACAATTCTTAACAGGAATCTGTCAGCAGGTTTTTTGCGACCTCACCTGAGAGCAGCATGATGTAGGCAAAGAGAAGCTGAATCCAACAATGTATCACTTAGATTACTGGATGCAGCCGTTGGAACACAATGAGAGTTTTTAGCATGTAGCAGAGCTCAGAAAGCTTCCCTGCCCACACCAGTCTCTCTGTGTACATTGTCTATTGACAGTGAGCGGCTTAAGAGTGGAGGGGGCGGAGTCGGACCACTTGGCACAAGGATGCTAGGCAGGGCGATGATAATCTCTTGCTGATAAAAGCTTCATTGTATGGAAACAGCACACAGCCTAGTAAGTGACACATCCCTGAAATCTGTGTCTCAGCCCCAACTCATGCTGTCCTGAGATTACATAGCAAAAACCTGCTGACAGATTCTCTTTAGTACATCTCTTGGGGCCCCTATACACATTATTGTAAAGGCGGCCATCTAATGTGTACAAGAGAATCCTGTTTCTCGAGAGAAGGCTTGAAATGTTGCACTTCATTGCCTGATCCTTTTTGTGGCATGCTTTCAGGTGGGAGTGATGGGCACCTTTCCACCTGACCTATAATATCGCCGTAATAACACCAATACAGTGGATACCTAGGAGCTGCTCGTGATGAATAGCTGAACAGCGGGAAGTGCTTCTCTTCTGAAAATAAATCTCCCAGGGTTTAAGTGAAATGTCCCCGCTCATCAGGATGAGAGAGCATGACCGGACTGCTGTGTGAGAATGGAAAGGTCACGGCGGGCCGCATGGTTCACATTCATACATGTGTTCTCGGCCCGCTATTGTGAAGCCTTTAATCCATTGTATGCACATTGTGTGTCTAAGTGTTTGTAAGAATCTCTCTGCCATTGTGTCTGTTTCCCGATAATCACATGCACATATTTTACTGTCAGTGCAGCCTGGCTCTTCCCTGGTCACTCAGCCGGACTGGTTTCCGTCTGGTCTACTGCGACCCGTTTGGTTTCTCTCATCCTGAGTTATTCTGACTATAGGGCTGAGTAAATCCCAGTTTGATCTCGGCTGGATTTTCTCTGTCATGCCTATAACACATTTTATTATCCTGATTGGCTTCTCATATTCATGGCCGTGTGTGACTGACCGTTCATTGCTTGTGCTCGGTAGTTCCCCACATAGCAGACATTATAACAGGGAACATGGGAACTTTACTTATTGGGGTTTATTTATCCATGTGCCCGTTTTTTGCGATCTGAATGACATCCGATTTACATGCGAATGAGATCCGATTACCGTGCGATTTTATTCTTCTCTCTATATGTGTGTCTATGCATGTATGTGTGTGTGTGTATATATATATAGATATCTATATATATACATACAGTGGGTACGGAAAGAATTCAGACCCCGTTAAATTTTTCACTCTTTCATTGCAGCCATTTGGTAAATTAAAAAAAGTTCACTTTTTTTCTCATTAATGTACACTCTGCACCCCATCTTGACTGAAAAAAACAAATGTAGAAATGTTTGCAAATTTATTAAAAAAGAAAATCTGAAATGTCACATGGTCATAAGTATTCAGACCCTTTGCTCAGACACTCATATTTAAGTCACATGCTGTCCATTTCCTTCTACTGCTTCATTGGAGTGCAGCTGTGTTTAATTAAACTGATAGGACTTGATTTGTAAAGACACACACCTGTCTATAAAAGACCTCATAGCTCACAGTGCATGTCAGACTAAATGAGAATCATGAGGTCAAAGGAACTGTCCAAGGAGCTCAGAGACAGAATTGTGGCAAGGTACACATCTGGCTAAGGTTACAAAAGAATTTCTGCAGTACTCAAGGTTCCTAAGAGCACAGAGGCCTCCATAATCCTTAAATGGAAGAAGTTTGGGACCACCAGAAGTTTCCCTAGACCTGGCCATCCAGCCAAACTGAGCAATTGTGGGAGAAGAGCCTTGGTGAGAGAGGTAAAGAAGAACCCCAAGATAATTGTGGCTGAGCTCCACAGATGCAGTAGGGAGATGGGAGAAAATTCCACAAAGTGAACTATCACTGCAGCCCTCCACCAGTCGGGCCTTTATGGCAGAGTGGCCCGACGGAAGCCTCTCCTCAGTGCCAGACATATCAAAGCCCGCATAGAGTTAGCTAAAAACACATGAAGTACTCCCAGACAATGAGAAATAAGATTCTCTGGTCTGATGAGATGATGATAGAAATTTTTGGTGATAATTCTAAGCTTTATGTGTGGAGAAAACCAGGCACTGCTCATCACCTGCCCAATACAATCCCAACAGTGAAACATGGTGGTGACAGCATTATGCTATGGGGGTGTTTTTCAGCCGCAGGGACAGGACGACTGGAAAAATTGAAGGAAACATGAATGTGGCCAAGTACAGAGATATCTTGGATGAAAACCTCTTCCAGAGTGTTCTGGACCTCTGACTTGGCCAAAGGTTCACCTTCCAACAAGACAATGATCCTAAGAACACCGCTAAAATAACAAAGGAGTGTCTTCAGAACAACTCTATGACCATTCTTGAATGGCCCATCCAGAGCCCTGACCTAAACCCAATTGAGCCTCTTTGGAGAGACCTGAAAATGGCTGTCCACCAACGTTCACCATCCAACCTGACAGAACTCGAGAGGATCTGCAAGGAAGAATGGCAGAAAATCCCCAAATCCATGTGTGAAAAACTTGTTGCATCATTCCCAAGAAGACTCATGGCTGTACTAGCTCAAAAGGGTGCTTCTACTCAATACTGAACAAATGGTCTGAATACTAATGACCATGTGATATTTCAGTTTTTCTTTTTTAATAAATTTGCAAAAATTGCTACATTTGTTTTTTTCAGTCAAGATGTGGTGGAGTGTACATTAATGAGAAGAAAAAATAAACTTTTTTAAATTTACCAAATGGCTGCAATGAAACCGAGTAAAAAATATAAAGGGGTCTGAATACTTTCCGTACCCACTGTGTGTGTGTGTATATATGTATATAAGACATAATACAGTTGTACTCAAAAGTTTCCATACCCCAGCAGAATTTTTGCTTTCTTGTCCTTTCTTCAGAGAATATGAATGATAACACCAAAACTTTTTCTCCACTCATGGTTAATGGTTGGGTGAAGTCATTTATTGTCAAACTACTGTGTTTTCTCTTTTTAAATCATAATGACAACCCAGAACATCCAAATGACCCTGATCAAAAGTTTACATTCCCTGGTGATTTTGGCCTGATAACATGCACAGAAATTGACAAAAATGGGTTTGAATGGCTACTAAAGGTAACATCCTCACCTGTGACCTGTGACAATTGCTAGGAAAATTGTTCGGAATGCAAAGAAAAACCCACAAATAACATCTGCTGAAATACTCTGAAAACTAGCGGTGTGGCTGTTTCAAGATGCGCAATAAGGAAGCACTTGAAGAAAAATGAGCTGCATCTTCGAGTCGCCAGAAGAAAGACAAATGACCCTGATCAAAAGTTCACAAATACCCCATTTCTTAATACCGTGTATTACCCCCTCTAACATCAATGACAGCATGAAGTCTTTTGTGGTAGTTGTGGATGAAGTTCTTTATTTTCTCAGATGGTAAAGCTGCCCACTCTACTTGGCATAAAGCCTCCAGTTCCTGTAAATTCCTGGGCTGTCTAGCATGAACTGTGTGCTTGAGATCTCCCCCGAGTGGCTCAATGATATTGAGGTCAGGAGACTGAGGTGGCCACTCTTGAACCTTCGCTTTGTTCTGCTGTAGCCAATGACAGGTCGACTTGGCCTTTTGTTTTGGATGATTGTCATGTTGGAACGTCAAAGTACGTCTCATGCGCAGTTTCCGAGCTGATGAGTGCATATTTGCCTCCAGTATTTGCTGACAACGTGCTGCATTCATCTTTCTTTCAACTTTGACCAAGTTTCCTGTGCCTTTGTAGCTCACACATCCCAAAACATCAGCGATCCACCTCTATGCTTTACAGTAGGAATGGTGTTCCTTTCGTCATAGGCCTTGTTGACCTCTCTCCAAATGTAACGTTTATGGTTGTGGCCAAAAAGTTAAATTTTGGTCTCATCACTCCAAATTACCTTGTTCTAGAAGTTTTAAGGCTTGTCTCTGTGCTGTTTTGTGTATTGAAGACGAGATACTTTGTGACATTTGCGCAGTAATGGCTTTCTTCTGGTGACTTGACCAGCCCATGCAGCACATTTTTCTTCAAGTGCCTCCTTATTGTGCATCTTGAAACAGGCACACTGCTAGTTTTCAGAGAGTTTAGTATTTCAGTTGATGTTATTTGTGGGTATTTCTATGCATCCCAAACAATTTTCCTGCCATTTGTCACAGGTGAGGATATTACGTTTAGTAGCCATTCAAAGCCATTTGTGTCAACTTCTGTGCATGTTATCAGGCCAAAATCACCAGGGTATGTAAACTTTTGATTATGGTCATCTGAATGTTTTGGGTTGTCATTATATTTTAAAAAGAGAAATCACAGTAGTTTGACAATAAATGGCTTCACCCAACCACTAACCATGAGTGGAGAAAAAGTTTTGGTGTTATCATTAATATTCTCTGAAGAAAGGCCAAGAAAGCAAAAAATTCTGCTGGGGTATGTAAACTTTTCCACTTATTCCACGGCACTTTACATGTGAAAAGGGGTGGACATAGCAAAAAAAACAAGTACAATAATCTTGGACAAAATGAGTCACCAACTGGTACAGGAGGAGAAAGGACCCTGCCTGCGACGCATGGGTGAGGATACAGTAGGTGAAGGTAGAGCAGCGGTTTGATAGAACGAGAGTTACTGCAGGTTGTAGGCTTGTCGGAAGAGGTAGGTGTTTAGGTTCCATTTGAAGGTTTCCGTGGTAGGCGAGTGTCTGATATGTTGGGGTAGGGCGTTCCAGAGTAGGGGGGATACACGGAAAAAATCTTGTATGCGATTGTGGGAAGAGGAAATAAGAGGGGAGAAGAGAAGATGTTCCGAGGATCGGAAGTTGTGTGCAGGTAAGTACCGGGAGACTAGGTCACAGATGTATGGAGGAGATAGGTTGTTGATGGCTTTTATGCCACTGGTTAGGGTTTTGAACTGGAGTCTCTGGTCAATGGGTAGCCATTGAAGAAATTGACAGAGAGGAGCGGAGTTTAGGATAGATTGGAGGAGTGCGAGAGTGTTAGAGGGGAGGCCACAGAGCAGGAGGTTGCAGTACTTGAGGCAGGAAATGATGATGAGGTCATGCACTAGTGCTCTTGCAGATTCTTGGTTGAGGACTGTGTGCATTCTGCAGATATTTTTGAATTGATGTCTGCAGGAAGTGGAAAGGGCTTGGATATGTGTTTTGAAGGAGAGATGAGACGCAAGGGTTACCCCAAGACAGCGGTCTCCTGGGACTGGGGAGAGTGGGCAACCAGTGACTTTGATGGATAGGTCTGTTGTGGGTGTTGAGTGAGACGGTGGAAAAATGCTGAATTTTGTTTTATCTATGTTAAGTTTTAGAAATCTAACAGAGAAGAAAGATGATATGGTGGACAGATATTGTGGGATTCTAGTTAGTAAGAAGGTGATATCGGGTCTTGAGAGGTAGATCTGTATGTCATCATCATAGAGGTGTTACTGAAAGCCATGGGGCATCATGAGCTGTCCCAGGCCGAAGGTGTAGATGGAGAAGAGCAGGTGTCCTAGAACTGAACCTTGGGGGACACTGAGAGATAGGGGGCGAGGTGAGGAGGTGGTGTTTGAGTGCGGGACGCTGAATGTCTGGTACGTTGGGTGTGTGGGGAACCAAGATAGGGTAAGTATGTGATGCCTAGAGGTAAGAGAAAATGTGAGAGGGAATGGTCTACTGTGTCGAATGCAGACCTCAGGTCCAGGATGAGTAGTGTTGCTTGGATTTGGCAGTTAGTAGGTCATTGGTGACCAGAAGGTGGTAGGAAAGTTAAAGTGGACGTGTTGTTCCAGTTGTTTTGTTGCGAAGGGTAGAAGTGATATAGGTCGATAGCTAGACAAAGAACATGGGTCAAGGGAGGGCTTTTTGGTGATAGGAGTGATTTGAGGCATGTTTGAAGCCTGCAGGGAAAGACAACGGTTTTTAGTGATAAGTTGAATAGATGGGTAAGGGTTGGGATGAAGCCACTGGTGAGGTTTTGGATGAGATTGTGTCAAGTTCATAGGTGGTGAGATGTGATTTGGAGAGTAAAGAGGAAAGATGATCTTCTGTACTGGTGGAGAAGCTGGTTTTGGAGGAGGCTGAGTAATTATGAGGAAGGGCTGTAGGCCAAAGCATTCTCTTGGTTTTCTGCTTGAAGAATGAGGCAAAATCTTCAGCTGAGATGAGAGGAGAGGAAGGAGGCGCTGGGGGACGAAAGAGAGCTGAAAATGTTGAATAGATGTTTAGGGTTGTGATACAGGGAGGATATGAGAGATGAGAAGTAGGTTTGTTTTGCTGCAGTAAGCGTGGACTTGAAAGTAGTTTCCATCTCCGTTCAGCAACCCTGGAAGCCTGCCTCAATTCTTTAGTCTGGCTGGTGTGTCAGGGTTGCCTGTTGATTGTTCGAGCCTTGGTATGTGTGAGGGGGGGGGGGCAACCGATATATATGGTTGGAATATATAATGAGTGCCTTGTGTGTGTAGCTCACTGTACATGTATCTTATTATTTTCTGAAACAAATGGCTTGGGGTCCCCCAGACTTTTATCAACCAGCAGAGGGAAAGCGGACAGCTGTGGGCAGATATTTATGGTCTGGAAAGGGGGTAATACCCATGGAGCTTCCCAGGCTATTAATATCAGGTCATATCTGTATACTAAGCCTTTACTGGTTGTTAAAATAGGGCCCCCCCCCTCAAAAAAAAAAAAAAAAAAAAAAGAAGTCTGGTCCCCCTATAATTAATAACCAGCTAAGGCTAGGCAGACAGCTGCGGACTGATATTAATAGCCTTGGAAGGGTCCATGGATGATATAACCTCTCAGCTGCCCCAGAAATGGCACATCCATAATATGCTCTGAATTTGGCACTTAACCTCGTTCTTCTCACTTGCCATGGTGGTGATCGCATTGGAGTTGGTCACCTTTGTATTGTCAGATGACATCAAGCCCAGGGGTTAGTAATGGAGAAATGTCTATAAGACACCCCCATTACTAACCCCATTGGCAAGTTGTCAAACAATAACACCCAAAGTAAAGTCCTTTATTTGAACAAATGACACAGACTCTTTTGATTGACTCTCGATTAAACAAAAACACTTATACTCACCTTACGCTCAATCCACTGAAGCCAATGTCCCCTGCAAAAGAATTAAAATAATAAACAACCTTTGCTCCTTGTTTTAACTCCTTTCCGACTTTGGGTATAATAGTACGCCCACGTCGGACTCCCTCCCCTTGATGTGGGCTCTGGCCGTCAGCCCACATCTTTCCCGCAACATGTCAGCTGTTTTGCATATACAATTATCATTTTTTGTTGATTTATCGGAGTTATAGGTGAGGCTAAGGGTAACATTTTTAGGGCTGCTATAAGACATATCTACAAGCCATGATTTTGTTTCTGAATCTTAAGATCTTACACATCAGATATCTGTTGGCCGACAACGTTCTCTCCCTTCTCCACCATACACATGCTCAGCCTACATGTGTTATGTATGGGGAAAAATGCCTGAGTCTATGCTGACATAGCGTCTAAGCATACGTTCACTGGCTTCGTTAGGTCTTGCGTCCAAAGTCCCGAAAAACTAAATTTGAGCTTATGTGCTGACGCAGTCATTGATTATAATGATGCAGACGCAGTCCCCGTGTGCTCTGTCGGATGTCATTTTTGGCCGTCTATACCTAGTTGAGGCTGGCAGCAAGACATAGTTGACTATCTCAGCGCAGGAACTTTTTTTTAACACATCCAATTGTGGAACTTATTATTTCAAGTTCTATTAATTAAATATTCTTTGTTCATGGGACAACCCCTTAAATGCTACTGTCACATCATACAGAAGATATATTTATTATTTATTTATTAGAAAGTGATGTAACATTCAATTCATTTATCGCTGTCTTAAATAAGAAAACAATAGGATCCCACTCTCTAGATATTGTGTTGCATTTTTTTTTTTTTTTATGCTGCTTCATGAATGAAAAAGACCGGATGTAAGCTTTTAGCCTAATTACAGTAATTTATTTTTCTCCCAGAACATACAGCACTGCTCCACTAGGTGGCGCCAGTACCTAGCATTTGCTTGCAGTGTTGTCTCCTGCTGTATTGCAGACATCTGTGTTTTCCTGCTCTTGCTATGTCACTGCACATTTCCGTCAGATGGAGAGAACAAATGGCATCTTCCCAGTCGCTGCAGGAATGCTTTGTATTTTGTGATTCAACAGCTCAAATGGGACATTCTGCTGTAGCAGGAGCTCGAATTCTGCAGAATATGGCAAATGCATTGAGCGTTTCCATAAGTGGACAAATACACACACATTTCTGTTTAAGGAAAAAATGCTATGTAAAATGGTTTAATTGTGATAGAGGGGTTGTCATTGAAAACGCAAAACGAAAACAATTTGGGAAAAAATACATTGCCTTTTCGCTGATTGTGGACAATCCCTTTAATTCTTAGCTGGCTACAAGTGAGCATTTACTATTGATAATGAGGGTTAACTGGTTTAGGGCTCAAAATTGCTGAAAATGTCTATTACTTGCAATCAAAAATTTAACCTGATAGTTTTTTTCTTTTGCCATGGTCGCCTTCCTTTAGGTTTTGGTTGTAACATGAGTCCATCCATCTAATCTCACGATGCCACTCTGCCATGTGTCCCCAGAAAAATCTCTCATCCATCTTATCTTACTTGCCAAATTATCAACTTTTTTTTTTCCTTTATATAATGGGCAAGACAATTGTACTAGACCACCTAGAGGAAACCTGCGCCAACAGTGGCAGCACTTCAGAGTGTCAGTGTTAACCATAAGCACCGTCCTTTCCCCCATGGTTTACAAGAGCTGCAAGCACTAATCATTGTAGGCCCCATACTGGGGTGATCACTCATTTTCCTCATAGTAGTAAATCTACCATGTTGTTTAGAAGTACGGTGCAGGGGGGTGTATAGCTGTACATGTTAAAATTGTCATTTAGGAACCTGGGAAAGCTGTGGGAATATTTCACCATTAAAGGGGTTGTTGCACAAACAAAGTACCACAGCTCCTGGCTAGGGGAAGTGACAAAAGAGAGTATACAGGCAGGACAGCATGGGATCACAAGCTGATACTTTCAGGGAAGTAAAGCATTTGCTGCTAGATTTTAAATATGTTTAACCGCATAGAAAACAGCAGCTGTGATGCCGTGCTGTAATGTCTGTATTTGATTTTACTCATTTATATAGCGCCATTAATTCCACAGCACTTTACAGACATTATCATCGCTGTCCCCGATCAGGCTCACAATCTAGATTCCCTATCACTATAGGCTGGGTCTCACATAGCGATACACCAGCGATCCCGACAACTATATGCACCTGTCAGGATCGCTGGTGTATCGCTACATGATCGCTGCTGAGCTGCCAAACAGGCAGCTCAGGCAGCGATCTGGGACAGCGACACTGCGGGTAACATCGCTTAATTACCCGCAGTGTACATTGGATACCAGCGCCCTGATGCAGGGAGCTGGTATCCAAGGTACACAGCGGGTTTCCAAGCGCTGCGCGGTGCCTGGAAACCCGCTGTGTACCTTGGATACCAGCGGATCGCTGCTCTCCCGCCTGTCACACGCAACGATGCGTGCCTGTCAGTGGGAGAGCAGCGATCAAAAAAATGTCCAGACATTTCAGCGACGATCAGCGATACCCAGCAGGGGGGCTGATAGTCGCTGAATGTCACACACAGCGATATCGCTGGTGAGCTCGCTGCTGCGTCACAAAACTAGTGACTCAGCACCGATCTCGGTAGCGATATCGCTATGTGAGACGGGCCCTTATGTCTTTGGAGTGTGGGAGGAAACCCACGCAAACACAGGGAGAACATACAAACTCCTTGCTGGTGGGATTTGAGCCCAGGACACCAGCGCTGCAAGGCTGCAGTGCTAACCACTGAGCCACCGTGCCGCTCATCTCTCTTTTGCTTGCCCTGCCCAGGAGATGTTGTGTGATCACAGTCAGACATGGCCATTACACAGTACATAGCAAAATGTACTTTGTTGGCGGGACAACCCTCTTACGGATGTGACCTCCCTGCGGAAAATATGCTCCGTGTTTGCCCCCTAAGCATGTACCCCGAGTGTCGTCTTCCCTCCAGCTGTTACACACTGTCCAACTATTTTATACTTAATTCTCTTTTAGTTTTTTTCATTTTTTCCAGATAGAAAATAAATAAATGTCCGACTTTCCTTTGCACATTAGGGTATTATTTTTTCTTCCCTTGAACTCTATGCAGATGACATGAAATGCTGATTTCTCTGCACAGTGTGCCTGCCTTGTTCTGCCTTTCCAGGTAATGGCAGAGATCAGACCCTGTAATCTCGTCTAAAAATCGTGATGTGTTCGCTGCGGGATGGGCCATATCACAGGCTGGCTGCGCGATGCTGAGCTTTCATGGCGTGCCAGCAGTTACTTTTCTTGGCCGAGCATTAAACCGTTTCAAGTGCAAATGAATCCAAATATTTCACTTCATGCCTGGCGTTACAGGCGGTGTTTGCGATGGCAATCAGAGTGAGGGGTTTTGACAGAAGTGTTGCTGTTCTCCTCCTTGGCTTAGTACGTTCTTCAGCCGTTGTGTTTATTGCTGAGCCTTAGCTGCACATCACGTCACGTCTTCTCGATCAGTGTCCTTGAATGTGACAGAGACATTTGATGCTTCTTTTCTGATCTTGAAGAATTGTCCCCAAGTCTTGATACTTATGACTGTAACCCTGGCATTATAGATGCCAACCCAAGGAAGGACAACATCTACATAAAGTTTCCATGTTCCTCTCATTGTTCTCCTAAACGTTCTGATATGTTAAATGCGTTCTTTTAATATCGGCCCTGATATGTATGTCTGACATGAAGATATTGGATTGTGAGCCCCCAGCTCTGAGGATTGTGTTGTGCCAACATCTGAGATATTGGTAGCCCACAGTCGTCCTGTCAGGTCTGTAGCGGTATGTGTGAAAAGATAAGCGTGTACACAGCCGTAATTGGTGCCAGAGTAGGTTCCAACACCGTGAGAATTATTAAAAATAAACTCGGCACTCAACTTAATGTAAATGGTGAAAATTTAATGTAGTCCAGGGTAGTAAAGAAACGTTTCGGTCTTAACAATCAGACCTTCATCAGTCACATAATGTACCGGGATAGGGTAATTATGCCCTAATGACCAGAGACGGTAAGTAATGGTGAGGTCAGGTAACTACTCATGGACTTGCGGTGGATGCTGCGTCCTACCCACAGCTGCCTCTTTCTGTGACCGGAACTTACAACTTCATTCAGGTCTCAAATCCTCACCCCTGTATAGGGTTACTGCTTACAAGTTACCTGACCTCACCATTACTTACCGTCTCTGGTCATTAGGGCATAATTACCCTATCCCGGTACATTATGTGACTGATGAAGGTCTGATTGTTAAGACCGAAACGTTTCTTTACTACCGTGGACTACATTAAATTTTCACCATTTACATTAAGTTGAGTGCCGAGTTTATTTTTAATAATATGTAGCGGTATGTGTGGAGGGGTTTATGTCACTCGCTAACACTACAACGTTGCCTATGCTAAATGAGGCAGGACCAGAACAGTGGGCTTCTCTTCCCCCCACACTTCTCCTGCCTTGGATCCTATAATCTCGCCTCAGCCGGTGTGATGGACAGGAAGCCTGATATGGTAGGACCATTACGCGCTGTCAATCGTGCCATGCGTGATTAGACGGTCCCAGGCGGGGGCTAATCCATGGCAATTGTCACCGGGCTGGACATAATGCTAAATTATTGTCAGGGGATAGTAAGGGTATCTGACTGGTTCCCTTCAAAAGGGTTTTCCCAGGAACAAATGTTGATTTTAATCAATAAATCTTGGAATAATAATAATTTCCACAATTGGATGTGATTAAATAAACTGCTCCTGTGCTGAGATAATCTTATACATGTGCCCCTGCTGTGTAATGTCTGTGTCTGACCGTACAGGGACATGGTCTGATCACACCACATAACACAGGATCCTCCAGTCACAAGAGGCGATGTGACCGCCCCCCCTCTCTTCACATTGACCTTTGCACACGCTCAGTAGATGCTTTAATACAACAGATTGGATCAGTCCGTCTTCTGCTGCATCATGTAGCTCTGAAAGAACAGGAAGTTAGCGCCTAGAAGCCCTAGTGGCCAGTGTGAAAATCACAAGATTTATCATTCATTCTTTTAATACAGACTGTAATTTGGGGAAAAAATGTGCTAAAATTAATAAAAAAAAAAACCCACTTAAGCACAAAAACCTAGCTAAAACAATAGCACATTTTTTAATAACACATTCCCTTTAACTGTTCGCATTATTAGCATAGCGCCTTTAGAAAGGAAAAGAAAAAGACACTTTGTAATCCCTGGGAACATTGCTAGCCGTGGTCCCATTGTGGGTCTGTCACTGACTCTGGGTGACACTATTACTAGGACGTGGTCCGCGGGAGACTAACGTGCGGCCATGTGCTTAGTAGTCACATTGTTAGTAAACTAGCGCATGTTTCCCAGAACGCTTTCTCGGTGACCACAGTGTGGCATTTGGGGAATGGCTCCCCTACCTGTCCTTCTGCCTCATTCCTTGCATGCTTTAGTATGAAGGTGCTGCTATAACATAGGCGTCTAATGATCGGCCACATTCCTCAGGGAGCAGCTGCCATCTTTCTGCCTTTCCCTTCCTATCTACAACAGCTGCTCCATTCTACACGGCCTCCGCTGATCCGGGCACAGGCACCCCATATAGAAGAGCCGAGCATTTCAGAAATGTCCCTAAATGCCAGTGTCTGATAATATACCGCATAGCAGGAATAATTTCAGCCCCCTTTAATGAGCGGTATCATTATCAGATGTGTGACACTAGTCTCCATGTAGCTGTGCAGCGTCTGTAATGTATTCTGGACGGGGAATGTGGGGTACCAGCAGTTTGGGGTCTACTAGAAAGTGCCTCATCTTAGAAGTCACATGCTATATAAGGGGCACGATCTGTTTACCCCTATGGTGTATTTGATATAATGGTGTACAAGCCACTTATATTCCCATCATTGGCTTACCATTATGGAGTTTTCATTGATTTGTAGATAATTACTTAGATTTGCTGTTTTGAAGTACAGTAGTGTTTCTCTGTATGCTACAATATAAAATTACTAATCAGGAAGCTTTATAGTGAATGAATGCTGGCGTTGTTAGTTGTATACACCACATGATGACTTGTAGTACATAGTAAGACTAGTATGGTGATGCCAGGAGACTAGTTCTGGGGACAGTTACCAGTTATAGCTGTACACAAAAGCAGTAAAAAATAAATCTGGCACTTGCCGTTTACTATTAATTTTTTTTTGCAACAGAGTATTTTTGCTTTTACGGTGCTTCTTTGTGTTTTCAGTCTTCTGGTGGTGTGAACAGTTTTTCAATGCTTGGATTCTAGACTTCATTACCAAGTTTAACCACAGGAGGGCAGCAGTAGCCAAGTTTTCCACTGTATCTGCCCCCATCTAGTATTTTCTAATCACTGTCATGATGTATATTTACTATGCAAATTCCCAATTTTTAGGTCATATATGCATGTCACACACACACCGATACCCATATATTCCTCCAAAAGAAAAAAAAATTGTATAAAAAAAAATTGTTGAAATAATGGCTTACTGTACAAATATCATGAGTTTATGATAGAAAATGCTGGATGGAGCAAGGATGCAGTGTAAGTCA
>VIAB01004422.1:88375-113878 GCA_009801035.1 Oophaga pumilio | reverse complement strand
ATAATAATATAATATTATTATAATATAATTTGTATTATTTATGAATAGAAGAGTTTCTAAACTTTTCCACGCCAGTACATAGAGCCGGATTCTCAGTGCTTAATGCTGCAGTATTAATGACGGTGGGCTCGGTATGGCACTGTCCAGTGCTTGCTCTCTCTCGGCTTGGGAGGGGCTCTCCGCTCTGTGAGTGACAGGAGCCGTCTGCTCGTGGTTTGGGGGTCTAATTCCTGGCTATACTAGGATAGCATGCACTTCAGCGAGCTTCACATAGGTCAGGGCTTCGCAGGGACAACTTGAAAGGCAGAAGTGAAGGCCTTGGGATTTCGAGACCCTCTTGAGGCTTTTCCGATCATCAGTCAGATGATGAATATTGGGGTTTCTGTGTGTTAGTACCTGCAGCTTATGGTCAAGGATGTCCAAGTCTGGTAAAGCTGCCCTGAATTATGATTTGCTGCCCATTGATCTTCCAAGTACTAAAGAAACGTTGCCTCCCCAAACTGTGATGAAGACTTTTTGCATTAGCATCATCGCGCACGGCCTGCCTTTCTGCCGCAGACGGGTAAGTGGCACGTTTGCCCTTGTAGCATGATGCCCCATTATACCATGGATTGTGCTGATTATACTCCGTGTGGTCCTATCTACCATGGACTTTATACAGTCATAGTTTTCATTTTGATAACAATCTTTGTAAACTTTTTTTTTTACTAATATTCGGGTTGGTATTTTTTAGACTGATACAAGTTTTGGGTTTGTGTTTCTTTATATGTTGTCCTGTGAGTATTTCGGGTTACCAGGCTCGCCTCTTAACCTCTTTTGTTCCGTGAAAATAAAAATAGTGAGTCTCTGCGCAGCGCTTGCAATAAGGTATAAATATAGATAACCCCGAGCCCTTCACCTGTGACTATGTACTATCAGTCCCGGGATTGTACAAAATGACATTCCTATGGAAGCGGCTCAACGGGTGGACGCTTCGTCTTTGTTTTTCCCTATCCGCTTGCCATTTGTCAGTTGCTTTTTACCATCTATTATGTACATATCTGTAGCGTAAAAGCTTAATGCCTCATGTATAGAGATTACTGTCATGTTCCTCCTCTCTGGGCCCGGCACGGGGCTGTATCTTGTATGATGCCACGTCGGCCCAGGCTCCTCCATCCCCCCAGCATACTGTAAGTGCAGCGTCACAATCCCAAAAGGAGCAAGTGTGTTCAGTACGGAAACTAAAAGTAGATGCACTTTGAAGGTCAAGGCAAATTGTAACTTAAAAGTTATTTTGTGAGACTGATGACATTTCACCATTGCTTGTCCCATTATTGCAGACGTATGGAAGTAATGAAAGGTGTGTCGTCTTATCCATATAATGTCTAAGAGCATTTAGGGTTGGGGCCTGCTATCTCCGCAGCTCGTCCTCGTACAGCCGCTATTTCCATGTGATATGAAGCATGTGTGAGTGGCCATGTCTTCTTTTGGGGTATTTTTTGTTATTGCTGGTGCTTTAGGATATTGATGATCTTTAAAATCCAGTGTAATGTTTGATTTCTGAATTGTACGCACATTTTTGTCTCTCTTTTCTCTACAAATATTAACCACGAAATAATGTAACGTGGTGTAGAAACCACCACTTGTTTCTGAGCTGTTAGACGCAGAAATTGAAGGTTGCCCTGAAATGTTTCGAAAATGTCTGTGTGACCACGAGGAGTAAAAATACTTCCGCCATGGGGTCCGCCTGTGCAGCCCTCGGTCATGTATCAGTTATATTGAGCGTCCATCAGGCTGATGACTATACATGGTCACAGGACACCAGGCCTGCCATGGGAATTTGTAGGTCATTAAAGTGGAGTAATAAGGTGGTGTCAATGGGGCGCTGCTATTGTAGACATTGAAGTCTTCTACATGGGCACAAAGCCCTTCAGCTATCACTTTTATATTTCATGGGTGGATTGACTCTGTTTTTAGGGACATTTTAAGGTTAAATACATTTCTCCAATCTATATCCTTTTGTAGTTCTCTGTAAATTTTATCATTTTTTTTTCTTTCAGAATATGTGAAAGTAGTAAAGAACCTTCTAAAAGCGAGAGAAGTCATACGCCACTGTATATGAAAGGGACTGTCATGTTATGAGCTAAAATAATCATATGCAAGCCATAGGATAAAAATGACTATGTACTAATTATATTTTTCAGATGTTGCTTCTTGATTTTTTTTTTTTTTTTTAGTTCATTTCCATTAGGGCAGAGCAGTGACCAGTGACATTTTATCTAGAGGTAGTGTGAGACACACCTCCTGTATCCTCATTGGCTTAGGCTGCTCCTTTATCCCTCCCCTGCAGAGCGATCTTCTGTGATTAGCCACTGTATATAACCCAAAGTTATAACAGACCTTGCAGCAAGTCAGTGCCTGGAGATACCATGTCTACTACAGCAAGGACTAAATAATTACAAAATGCTGAATACTAATTCACCATGAATATGGAAATGATTGCGTAATTTATGCTCATATACGAAGGCTTAGGCCTCATTCAGACTTCCATGAGTCACGTCCGTGTCCTGTGCTTTTCACAGCTAGATTATGTACCATTGTGGTCTATGGAACTGCAGACATGTATGTGTTTTTTTATTTTTTTATTTTGCGGTCAGAGGCTTCCTGTCAGTGATGGTAATGTGCACATATGGCTTAAGAAATACTTGGCGATTTTACCTACGTGGAGGTTTAATGACCCTGACTTTATTCTGCTGCTAATATACTTTTTGCACTGTTTTGTTGTGACACAGGGCTATTTTTCAGTACCTTTAAAAAAAAAAGATAAAATAAAAATATCCTATTAATCTACTTTTTTTTATAGGAGTAGTGTTTAAACAAAATTAAAAGCATTAGTAAATGAAGCTCAATGAATGTGTTATTATGGATCCCCATGTTGTCTTTGGATACATAATGTGACTTGTCCTGTGTGATCGGGGCGGCTCGGACTATAGATGTTGGATTCTGACACATGCTTTCTTGTGTAAGATCTCACTTTACATATGGCACCCGGGGTCCATGCAGCTCCTTGCTGGGAAACCATATGGCCTCCTGTAGAGTACAGTCTCCACGCTCATGTTCTGAGAAGTAGGTATGTCAGGGTTCCTTAGATCCATTTTCCTGGGTAACTGAAGGCATTAACAGTACTTGTTTTATGCGTTCTTTGCTCAGCATTGATATCAATGTGGCCAGAAAGCGCCTGCCCAGTGGGGCACGCTGCCAATGTCCTTGTCTCACAGTTCCTTTTTAATGTGTTGGTGGTGGTGATGGGTTGGGGGGTGCACACAAACACAGGCAGCCCACCCAAACTGTGCACTTATAGCCTGACCTTGGGCCCACAGCGCTGCAATCATGTTCTTCCATTGCAGTAAAAGAATCTGCTCCATTATCGACATGGTCTGAATACTTAAGGCTTCATTCAGACATCCATTTTTTTTTTGCCTTATGAGAAAAGCTGGACAGTCCTATGACTCTAATTTGGATCCATGTTTGTTTTAACCATCATTGTGACATCTCCCATGCTTCCCCCACTCTTTAAATAGTAAAAAATGGTCAGTACTCGGATGTCACAGGGATGGAGTGTAGGTTGCCTGGATTTTGTCCTCATGGACCCCTTTACTTACAAGGACGGGTTCAATCTACAAATCAGATAAAAAAAATGGATGTCTCTATTTTTTCAGTATAGACTATAATGGGCATACCTTCTTTCCATGACAATAGTAGGGCCTGAATGGGGTTGTGCTGGATTTGGGCTTTTCAAAATGAAATACTTGGAGTTTCCAGCAATGCATTGTGTTCTCCATAACACTAAGTCCTCTGTCCCTCGCTGCCCACAGTCCGGGGCTATGAGCACCCGTAGACATGTTTTGTCCTAAATGACATTGTCCCATTGGAGCCATGTGACAGTGACGTCACTGTCTGAAGCAGGGACAGGGACCGAATTGCTTTAAAAAAAATGCCCCAATCCTATAAATGTAGCCGCGGTGAGTTCCTGGGTTACTTTTTCAGTGCAGAGTCGACTGTTTCGATGCGTTAAATGGGTGTAGGGCCTCTATATGACAGGGAGCTCGTCTTTGGGCCCTTTAGGCTCGGGCTGCACATGTCGTAAGAGATGCCACCGCATTGTGACTAAGGCCTCTTTCACACATCCGTTGTGCGCCTGACGGCGCCCTCCGGCATTTTTTTGTCCAACCGCATCTGGCTAAATGTGATGCCGGATGCGGGTTTTTTTGCATTGACTTTCATTAGCGCCGGATGGCGCCGCATGTCAGTGCGTTGTATGCGTTTTTGTCTGGATCCGGCAAAAATGTACATTCCGGCGGCCGGACACAACGCAGCATGTGACGTTTTTATTTTTTGCCGGAGCTGCCTGATGTGCCTGAAGCGGCGCATCAGGCAGCCGCGGCAAAATGCCGGGGGCGCCGTCAGGCGCACAACGGATATGTGAAAGAGGCCTAACTATAGTGCTTGCGGTCACTTTTCAGCCTGGAAGGAGCTGTAGCCCACCCGTCGGTATTGATCCAGCCCTGCTGGGCTTCTGCACAGCTCCATCATCAGATGCGACATTTGCAGTCTTATCGTTGCGCTGATGGTCGCATGTCCAGTAACATCAAATATGCAGTGAATCTGCGGTTTAGTTTCTCGTGTTCTCAGGCAGGGTGATTGCAGGATGTGACTTTCTCGTCAGATGTACGGTACATCCTCCTCTTTTTCTGCAGACATACCATACTGCCTTTCCACCTGATTTAGCAGCTAACAGAAAAGCAAAACACAACTTACACTTGCACCCATAATGCTCTGAAAAGCCATTATTAAGCGCAGAGTTGTTAGCGCCCCATATGGGTACATGAGCATTGTCATTAGACACGTGTTGTGTTCATGGTTGGAAGAACGGCCAGATCTGTAATGTTGATGGCTTATTGACACACTGTGCCGGATTTGCATTTTCCACTCTTTCAGCTGTCGGTCTGACTTTGCCTCTGTTTAAAAATAATGTACAGATGGCCGTCTGATCACTTCTTGTTTCTATGTGCAGACAATACCTTCGGAATAACTACGCTGGCACGATTGGCACCTAAGATGCCTTCTCTGAGCAGGGATCACCTTGTACTGTAGTTATTTGGTGCTCTGCTGAGACTTGGATGGCGATGTCTCCCCAGACCACACACAGGCCGTCTCCATCTTATTTCTCATCACTTCCACTATAGTAGTGTCAGTGAGTACTGCCTGAGAATAGGAAGCTGTGCAGACTGCAGGTTGTTACAGAGTATCCACACAAGTTCCTTATTGCTTTGGCAAAATAGATTTGTTCCCCTGTGTAGCTGGGTAGGTATACATTGTGACGAACTCCCAGCTGTGTCAGGTAACAAAACTTTACTTCCCAGGGCAGATCTCCATCACCCATTGTCACCGAGGCCCTTGGGGTCCCTTAGATGAAATCTATGCACCCCTAGACTGTGTGACGATGGAATACGCTGATCATAGTCTTCTTCTGCCAGTGTGTAGGACTTGGCACTATGATGAGCCTTTACCAGAAATGTCTAATCACTTTCTCTTGTCAGTGTCCTCATTATTCCCATAATTCACATTAGCCTTTAGCCCCATGGGTGTTCTGAATTTCCATCATGACCTTTTGTTAAGCAAGTGAAACCTATAAATGGCTGAGCAGCATAATCGGAGAATAAACCCTGCGCTGCTTACAGTGACCGCAGTGTGACAGCGCTCCACATTTTGTTATGTCCAACGTAACATAAAACATAAAATGTGACCACATAGTAGAAAGTTAGCAAGAGCGTCCTCTTTTTCTGGACAAGTCTTAAATAATATCCTCATAGGTTGTTACAATGGCAGTGGAAGCGGCCCAAGTACCATGGCCCCGGGCACAGCTGGGAAGCTCGTGGCTTTACACGCCGAGCACCTGGGATAGCCTCACCGTTGATGAGTGATTTATTAGGTCTAGGGCTAATAATACTGATTGCAATAAGTGTATTTATATGGTGAACATAAGTCCCATAATGCTCATACCTAGGCTTCAGCTGCTAGATCTGCTCTTATTGCACACTTACACGCGTCGTCCCATCAATGATTTCATTCCAAAAGTCCTGAAAGTAATTTTGCAGTGTTTGTGGCATTAAAAGAAAATCTTCATTTTTTGCTGCCATTTTAACCCCTTAATGTGCACCTAATATGTGGGGCTGAATTCAAACACAAGATAAAATGAGGCACCTTTCTTCTGTGGCATCCGAAACCTACAAGTAGGAAAAATTGGATCAAGAAATAGTAAAGCTATATACTGCTGCAGCATCCAATCAAAATCTCAAAAATGTCCTCATGTAGCAGATCCACCTGGGGCCATTTGGTGGACCTGCACGTTGAAAAACATTTTGATCACCAGATGGCGCCATACAGTTTGGATCGTCTGTTCACAGCAGGAAAAGAGCAAACAATTCTTGCTGTATGATTGATGCAGTGAGCCTAATATATAAAGCGAAGACCACCCCCATTTTACATAAGAGGGTTTAAAAAAGTAATCCTTTGTGTATCCACATTGTCCAGTTATTGTTACGATTGCTGTTTCTCAGCGGTCAATCGCATGGTGGCACCTCAGAGTAATAAAACATGCCATCATAATCAACCTGCTCACAGTGATCAGTTACTCGGATGACATACCAGAATAGGGAGTAAATGCTGTCTCGCTGTCCTAGCACTTGGAATAATCGTTGGTGCCAGACTGGGTGGCCATACAGAAAAGCTGTCCACCTCCAGTAACCGCTAAGGGTGTTTACGGCCAATGGATGTTATCAAATCAATGAAAACTATATGGGAGAAGAGATGCAGAGGATTTGGCGCTCTGTATCAGGACAGCGTCATCCCAGTCCTTATAAAGAAAATCAAATATGAATATCAAATATGAATATGAATATTTAGTCTTAAAACCCCAAATCTTGTTCACGTTGGATCGATGGCCATCCGTATAAATGTGCTGTTGAGTACATACAGACCTGTTGGTGGAGGCCACACTCAGATCATTGGAAATGTGAAGGAAGAACAGATCTACAGTCATGGCCAAAAGTTTTGAGAATGACACAAATATTATATTTTCACATGATCTGCTGCCCTCTGGTTTTTATGTGTGTTTGACAGATGTTTTTATCACAGACAGAAATATAATTGCAAACATATGAGTAACAAAAGCTTATATTGACAGTTAGAATGAGTTAATGCAGCAAGTCAATATTTGCAGTGTTGACCCTTCTTCTTCAGGACCTCTGCAATTCTCCCTGGCATGCTCTCAATCAACTTCTGGACCAAATCCTGACTGATACCAGTCCATTCTTGCACAATCAATGCTTTCATTTTGTCAGAATTTTTAGGTTTTTGTGTGTCCACCCGTCTCTTGATGATTGACCACAAGTTCTTAATGGGATTAAGATCTGGGGAGTTTCCAGGCCATGGACCCAAAATCTCTATGTTTTGTTCCCTGAGCCATTTAGTTATCACCTTTTGCTTTATGGCAAGGTGCTCCATCATGCTGGAAAAGGCATTGTTGATCGCCAAACTGCTCTTGGAGGGTTGAGAGAAGTTGCTCTTGGAGGACATTCTGGCACCATTCTTTATTCATTGCTGTGTTTTTAGGCAAGACTGTGAGAGAGCCGATTCCCTTGGCTGAGAAGCAACCCCACACATGAATGGTTTCAGGATGCTTAACAGTTGGCATGAGACAAGACTGGTGGTAGCGCTCACCTTGTCTTCTCCGAATGAGGCATTTTCCTGATGTCCCAAACAATCGAAAAGGGGATTCATCAGAGAAAATAACTTTACCCCATTCCTCAGAAGTCCACTGCCTGTACCTTTTGCAGAATATCAGTCTCTCCATGATGTTTTTTCCGGAGAGAAGTGGCTTCTTTGCTGCCCTCCTTGAGACCAGGCCTTGCTCCGAGAGTCTCCGCCTCACAGTGCGTGCAGATGCACTCACACTTGCCTGCTGCCATTCCTGAGCAAGCTCTGCACTGCTGGTAGCCCGATCCCGCAGCTGAAACACTTTTAAGAGACGGTCCTGGCGCTTGCTGGTCTTTCTTTGGCGCCCTGGAGCCTTTTTGGCAACAATGGAACCTCTCTCCTTGAAGTTCTTGATGATGCGATAGATTGTTGACTGAGGTGCAATCTTTCTAGCTGCGATACTCTTCCCTGTTAGGCCATTTTTGTGCATTGCAATGATGACTGCACGTGTTTCTTTAGAGATAACCATGGTTAACAGAAGAGAAACAATGATGCCAAGCACCAGCCTCCTTTTAAAGTGTCCAGTGGTGTCATTCTTACTTAATCATGACAGATTGATCTCCAGCCATGTCCTCATCAACACCCACACCTGTGTTAATGGAGCAATCACTGAAAAGAGGTTAGCTGGTCCTTTTAAGGCAGGGCTGAAATGATGTTGAAATGTGTTTTGGGGGATAAAGTTCATTTTCTAGCCAAATATTGACTTTGCAAGTAATTGCTGTTAAGCTGATCACTCTTTATAACATTCTGGAGTATATGCAAATTGCCATTAGAAAAAGTGAAGCAGTAGACTTTGTAAAAATTAATATTTGTGTCATTCTCAAAACTTTTGTCCATGACTGTAGTAGAGTTCCATGTATACCAGCTCGTTGCTCATAGGTCTTCATGTTTCAGGTTTTATTACATGGTGACGTTTTGGGGGCCTGTCTTCGTCAGGCCTATAAGGGGATACTGCTAGAATTAAGATTTTGGTTTAATAGAAAGTGTAACCCTGCGGCTGGACATTAAGCCTGTTTAATGTACTCCAAAGTATTATTTCCAGTCTTTCAGCCCTATAATAGAGATCAATTATCCTAAATTCTGTCAAACTACTTGTCCCATCCACTAGTTCTGTAAATTTCTTTTCATTATAGTTTAAGAAAATATTAACATAAGGACATGGCAGCATACGTTGTTTTACTTATCTCCTCACATGTATGAGGATACAACATTGATAATGTTGGCTATTAAGCAATCAAGTCTTCGGGTGATATCTCAGGTAGACACAAGATGGCGCTGTTGCCGTTAATTCTGAAATACCTGATTCTTCCCTTGTTCTCCATCCTATATGTTGCACTTGTTACAGAACTCTCAGATTAGTCCACAAGCAGTATGATGTGTTTTAGAACTTGCAGGTTAATATTTGGCTGCTAATCATTTTTTTTGTTTAGCTTTTCCAGTTTTTGTTGCATGAATGTTGTACCGGAATTCTGATTCCTACAGTTTGTGGCATGAGATCTCTGAATACCTGGTGGTAAGAGTCTAAGGTGGAAACCTTGGCTTGACGCGTTTAACCAGTAAGTGAAATGCTGCACCGTTTCCAGACGTCTCCCGAGAGCCGGCCTTCTTGTAATGGCTTTGATAGGAGAAGGATGAGTACCAGCAAGCTGTTTCTGCAGTTGTCACAATATCATTTGTCATTGGATGTCAGATAACCTGAATGAAAAGCTTTTAGAGCATTTCTTTTGATTAAAGCTTTTCAGGTTTCTGGTTTTCTGAGCTGTCGTGTATAGATTACTCCTTAAGATGAGAGCTCCTCGTGTACATCAGGACTGACCTTACAGCTGCAGGGCAACATGACATTCTTATTTCTAAAGCACAATTATCGCACACATCTGAAGGACTTCTGCCACTATCTGATTGCTCACAAGATAAGCCATTTTTAAACATATGCACATATTTTATTAATCAGTTTCTACAATGCTTTGCCAGATATGATCACTTATCTATGCACTGGATATTTTATTAGACATATAGTAAATAACTAGCATCCATCACACAAAAAATGGCTTCTAAGAATGCAACATTTAACGGGAGTAGTGGATCCACTGTGCCGTGGTCCGAGGAGAGCCTGGATTGGCATGACTAGGTGAGCACCTGATTATTCACTAGAGCCCCTGATGGTGGAGTTAGGCTTGGTTCCCGATGGACACCAGGTTCTACACAAGAACAGACCTTGGACGCATGCCAGCTGACCCCCAAGGGACAGGTAGCTGGAACTGCCCTGTAGGAGAGTACAGCTGATACAGGCAGGCATTGCAGGAACACAGGAACCACAGATGCTGATGGGTATGGCTGGTATGCAGATAGGCACTGGCAGGTGCGGGCTAGTATGCAGATAGGCACTGGCAGGTGCGGGTTGGTATGCAGATAGGCACTGGCAGGTGCGGGCTGGTATGCAGATTGGCATGGCAGGTGCAGGCTGGTATGCAGATAGGCACTGACAGGTGCGGGCTGGTATGCAGATAGGCACTGGCAGGTGCGGGTTGGTATGCAGATAGGCACTGGCAGGTGCGGGTTGGTATGCAGATAGGCACTGGCAGGTGCAGGCTGGTATGCAGATAGGCACTGGCAGGTGCAGGCTGGTATACAGATTGGCATGGCAGGTACAGGTGGTTCCGGCTGAAATAAAGACTGACAAGGCAGGTACTACCAAGGACTGACAGGAACAAGGCAAGAATCAGCAGGTAGGGTTAGGGATGAGCAGCCACTAGCGGAACTAGACAGGGACTTGAGGACTAGCAAGCATGCTGAGAACAGACTAACAACATTGCACAGGCACCACCGTGCCTTAAATAATAAGTGTCTCCTAGCCATTGGCTGGGGAAGCTTTAGGACAGTGCATGTGGCCACTTTAAGAAAGAGGGAGTGCGCGCGGTAAGCACAATGCCTGGGGATCTGCGCGTTGTGTATAGACCCCAGGCAGCAGCCGGAGAGGAAGGAGGAGGAAGTGTGGGACAGGGACCATGGCGTTGAGTGAGTCGGCATCCCTGCTGGGAGAGAGGAGAAACATGCAGTGATGCAATATCCTCTGCCATCTATATCACTATAACTGCATGTATTTTTACTTCATTGCTCTTTTAGCCGGTTTCTACACTATGCTCTGCCTGCACAATGGAGCTTTCAATAACTAGGCACTGCTGAGCAATTCAAGTTATGTGAAACTGTAAATTCTGCTCAATTGATGCACATGGCAGAGGATTATCTTTTGCTATATGCATCAAACACAACTCTCAACAAAGTTTGTGTCAGCTCTGCACTGACTAGCTATTACAAACTCTGTAGTGCAGACAGAGCAGAGGACAGGATTGTTTACCCTGCTGTAAACCAGCTAACAGATAATTATATAAAAACACATGCAGCTATGTTGATGTAGATGGCAGAATTAAAAATCTGTCAGGCATAGTTGTGTAGGAGCAGTGAGTGTACAGAAGAATAGTGTTTGTTTTATATGTAGAAATCAATCTATGTCTGAGGAGGAAGTCAGCTGTGAGAGACTGCACTCACTGTGCATGCTCAACTACAACTATCGGTACTTGGAACTACAGCAGAAAAGGATCCATTCGAAACAAGGAGTAGATAGAGCCTGGAGGGGCATCATTAGGTGCGTGATATGTCCAAGATTTAACAATAAGTTGGTGCAAATGAATGTAAATGCATATTATTATAAAACCACTTTGTGATTTTCTAATAACTGTTTAATTATTTTTTTCTCTAGTATTTCAATGTATACAGAGAAATATATAGAGAATTGTTTTCTATCCTGCTAGTGGTTGTAAGACAACTAGCTACACTGGGAACGCTTCTCAGCCCTGACTGCAATAGGGCACAAATGTTAACCCCTTCCTCCTAGGCTTACCCCACCCATTAGCCTTTACGTAACAAAGAATGAGGCTGACCAGCAGTAGATTAAAGGTGTTTTTAGGATTTTTATATTGATTGTCTGTTCATAAGATAGTACATTAACATCAGAACGTTTGGCGGTCTGACAGTCGTCAACCCCAACAATCAGCAGTTTACAGCTCCTATTTTAGACGGATGTATGCAATGTAAGGAGCCAGAATATCACCACTCTATACACTACGTACAGGTAATCTATAAGCAGGTTTTTGCTATGTAATCTGAGAATAGCATGATGTAAGGGCTGAGAGCCTGATTCTAGTGATGTCACTTATTAGGCTATATATTGCTGTTTGAATAAAATCATGTTTTATTAGCAGGAGATTTTCACTACAGGACTGAGTGTCTTGTGCCCCCTAGTCCTCATGCTCTGTGTAGCCTGACCCCACCATGGCTTAGCAGCTTTCTGTCACACACAAAGCGGTCACAGTGGTGTGGGTGGTGTTATACAGAGCTCAGCAATCAGTGACCTGCTAGATCTGCAGAAGAGAAAACAGAGATTGTATCATTATGACAGCATTGAGCCCAGCAAGTGACACACCAGTGGAATCAGGGTTTCTGTCTCTACATCATACTGTTCTTAGATTGCACAGGAAAAACCTGATGACAGATTCCATTTGTAGTGCATCTGACGACTTTACTTCTTTCACCACATGTGTTGGGGACATGATTTTGTGGCACTTGTGAATATATAAGTATTAAAGGTTTATCATGCTACTACATACAGTGGCATGTAAAGTTGGGGCACCCCTGGTCAAAATTACAAGAGTTGAAGATGACATGATCTATAAAAAGCCTAAACACATTTCATTTGTATTTCAGCCCAAAAAAAGTCTTTTTTTTTTTTTTTTTTTTTTTAAATTACAAAAGGGAAATGGGCCGATGTTAAAGTTTGGGTACCCTTAAAGATTTATGTGCTCAGATAACTTTGACCACTGTTTCAGACCTTAATTAGCCTGTTAGGTTATTGGCTTGTTCACTATCATCATTTTGAAAGGCCAGGTGATGCAAATTTCCCAGCTTTATAAAAACCCTGCCTCTTCTAACCTTGTGCTGAAAAACAGCAGCCATAGGTTCTTCTAAGCCTCTGCCTTGCACATTAAAAATGGTGGAGGCCGACACAGCAGGAGAAGGCTATATAAGAAAATAGCAAAGTGTTTTCAAGTTGTCCTTTCCTCATATCGAAATGTAGTTCAGAAATGGCAGTTAACAGGAACAGTGGAGGTCAAGATAAGGTCTGGAAGACCAAGCAAAATTTCAGTGAGAGTCGCTTGTAGGATTGCTAGAGAGGCAAATCAGAACTCCCGCTTGACTGCAAAAGACCTTCAGAAAGATTTAGCTGACTCTGGAGTTGTGGTACATTGTTCTAGTGTTCAGAGACACCAGCACAATTATGGCCTTCATGGAGCAATCATCAGAAATAAACCTTTCCCGCGTTCTCACCAAAAAATTCATCAGAAGTATGCAAAAGAACATCTAAACAACCTTGATGTATTTTGAAAACAAGTCCTGTCGTGTGGATAGATGAGGTTAATATAGAACCCTTTGGCCACAATGATCAAAGGTATGTGTGGAGAGAAAAAAGGGCACAGAATTTCAGGAAAAGAACAACTCAACAACCATTAAGCTTGGAGGGTGGATCAGTCATGCTTTGGGTTGTGATTATTTTGGGCGTGATTTAGTATCAGTACAAAAATGTTAAAAAAACACATTTCAATCCAAACTGGGGACAAATAGTATGTAGTCCCCCCTAAGTAAACATACCAAATAAATAGTAGAATACTCCCATAACATCATTAGACCTGAAGAGCAAAGCAAAGATTGGATTACACAGAAACCACCAAAGGAATAAATAAAATCACTTTTTATTAACTATTTGTTTAACAATTCATCACCAATAAAATATACAATAAAGGTCTAATAAGGAGGAGATGGACTGGGGGAACATCAGAGTCAATGTAAAACATATAAATGATATTAGTAAGCACCATATAGACCAGTTCCCTATAGGAGCACTTAGAAATAGACAACGCGACATATATAAAAGTGATAGCAATAAAATGACTGTGACCTAAAGTGCCATATGCTACTCAGTATATAATGTAGTGTTTGACCATGATAAGAGAGGATTTTGATGTGCCCACCACAGCTGCCCAGACTCACATTTCTCGTTGTACCTTTTCACTGATGTCACTGCGAGCATGAGAAAGTTCCCAGAAAGGTCATTGTATTATTCATTAAAGGGGGACCCTACATCATTTTTTGGGGGGAGGGTCCCCCATTTTAATAACCAGTAAAGTCTAAGTATACAGCTGTGAGCTGATACCCATGTAGCTTCCCAGGCTATTACTATTACCTCCTTCCCAGCCCTCAGCTGTCCTCTTTCCCTCTGCTGGTTAATTAAATTTTGGGGATCCCACACCATTTTTTTCACAAAATTATTTATTCAGTAATAAAATACATGTACAGTAAGCTATACAAGCAGGTTTTCGAGGACATGGGTTTGTAAAAATCGGACGACGCTCCCATTGTCCGAGTGCCACGCTATTTTTTTCTCACACCCATTGACTTGCATTGGCGAGTCTTGTCCGAGATATGAGGACAATCGCAGCATGGTACGATTTATTTTTCTTCGTCCAATTTCAGCCGAGAAAAAAAAAAATCGCAAATGAGCTGTAACTCATAGATTAACATTGGTCAGAGCGAAATCCGATTTTTTTTTATTGGATTGCACTCATCCGTTTTCCTCGCAGATGAGTATGAGCCCTTAAAGATTATTTTCTTGCTTGTTAGTGCCGTCTTTGTCTCAGATCTGTCCATCAGCCTCCTCCAATTAAAAATACAAGACAGGGGCAAGCTGTTTTACAGTTGGATAAAGGTGATGGACAGGTCTTAATACACAGTCCTCCACCGGCTATGCATTCTGTGAGGAGGGTGGCACTAACAAGTGAAGGAGGAGAACCTGGAATATTTTAGTTGTTGGTAAGTTCCGCAAAATCATGTCCCCCAACACATCTGATGAAATAAAGTGCTCATCCCCTTTAATGATCCATTGTAACCTGCATGCAAAACCTCACACGACATCTGCACTATGTAATAGTGGAGTAATGAAGCCTACATATGGATTGGCATGGTCTTTTCTGGTTTTGCGTTCTACTTGTAGAACTTGTATCTGTACATGCTTATGGCACAGCCATCTGGACTGAGCTACTGATAAAAGAATTTCGAGATGTCCTTCGTATCAACCACATGAACCGTAGGAAACTTTAGACTGGAGATGGCTCCATGGGAAAGTTTTCAAGACATGCCTTGTGACCTTTTGCAGATGTCATTGTGTAGGGAAGGGGAGAAGGTGAGCTGTAGCATCACCTAATGTGAATGGTGGATCCTGTATTATCTGCTGCATATAGATGCATTATATGACATTGTTATGGTGTCTGTGATGATAATGAGACTGCTGAAAAGTAGTCAATACAGAACCTGAAATGTGTCTATTATGAGGCTCTGGCTGGTGTCAACACGTATTCCATTTTTCTCATCCTAGGATGAAGCAGAATGGTAAATCTCAGGTATGAACACAGTCCTAGCTCACAGTAAAGCCCACATTTTTCTTGTTGCTAAAATGCCCAAAAGTTCTATATAATGGTCAGTATCTTGAAAGCAAGCAGCACGCTTGATGAAGGAAGGGTTAATAGCCCCTGATCCTGGAGAAGTCTGCAGAGAATACATTATATAGAACATCTCAATCATAAGTGTTCTGTGTTATCTGCAGATAGACCCTAAAGCATCCCCTGGGTGGTCTCTTGGCAGTGACTGAGGTGCTGGACGGAGATGGCATTTCCTGCAGTTCTGGCAGGTGCTTCACATAGAAGGAATATTTCACAGCGTTGTACACTGTAAGCAGCCATTGCTCGGTCTCCGAGTGTAAGATTGCTGCATTGGCAGTACGTGACCGTGGCAGATAGGTGGGTGAATGTTTACTGCTGGATCCTCTCCAGGTCTGTGTCAAGGATTCACATACCAATTAATGTTGAGACATGCCATCTGCGGAAGTGCTGCCAAGGCATGACTAGCTTCAGGTGCTGCTTTTCTCAAGCTGAAATGTTAGTCATTGGTCTTCATGCACAATTTTATGCTCTATATTTATGGATTATATATACAGCGCATTACCAGATACCTCCACCTTGGGGCAGTATTGCTGCATGATGGATATTATTAAACGTAAAGACGCAGAGACCTAGTACAGCAGTACTTGCATTACAAAGTATGACCACTAGAGGTCACCTGGATATGCCAGAGAGCTTCATATCCACTGCATCCCAGCTGAAGGTTTGGGTAGTCTTCCCTGCAAATCTAGGATGGATATTGCATGAAACATGAATTTACTTTAGTCATTCTGCAGGAAATGTCACTGGCTTGTACATTAAGACATCAATGGGGGATCCAGATTCCAGACTTCACAGTGCTGGAAACCCCCCTTATTCATTAGCATACCTGTTTAAGGCTTAGCTCACGTCCATCAGGGCGCCCTGTGCTAACTGGTCATGTAATATTGACATTCATTCTTGGTGTAATGGTAGAGGATGTGATTTGTGCAGTGGCGCAGCCATTCACCTTGAGAGGGTACACACCGCTCTCTTCAGGTTGATGCCATGATGCAGTATGTAGTGCCCTTCTTTATTTCGAGAAATCAAGAGCATCAAAGCTGTGATTAGTCCCCATAGAGTAAGCTCCGCCATCACCGATCGTACGTCTACATCACAAGGACATTGTGGAGAATGGCACCTCTCGTCAAGTGTTTACAGCACGCGGAGACTGTGCCCACGCAGGAGATGTGCACAGAATGTTCATACTTACGGCCTCGGCTGTTTGATGTCAGCTGCTCGCTTCTACCAGCCCTTACCAGACAGTTACAACCTGGGTGAGCATTCGTTCAGGGCACACTTCATTATTGGTAGGCGGCTAAGGAAACATAGGGGTTAATTAAAGTCTGAAGAGATGAGGGTCCATGCAAAATGCTATATTCCAGGAAATAATAAAAAATATTGTTGGCGTAGGTCTCAGGGCTGATTTACCAAACCTGTCGATGTTCACACTTTCATGTAGTATAGAAGCCGGCACTCTTGAATCCATTAATGCAGATAAATTCTGTAATCTTTTGGTCCAATATGAAGTGTATAAGTAGTAATACTGTCCCAGCGACGTGGGTCTCATTTCTCAGAGCGCTGCTTGTGCAGCCTCTTCCTGATGGTCCTCTTTCATCTGAGTGTATGTTTTATAAAGCTGATTTCGACTGAAATGTTGCAGTATGTAGTGTATAAGTAATATATCCTAAGATTACAGATTGTATCTACAGTGCCTTGCGAAAGTATTCGTCCCCCTGAAACTTTTCAACCTTTTCCCACATATCATGCTTCAAACATAAAGATACCAATTGTAAATTTTTGGTGAAGAATCAACAACAAGTGGGACACAATTGTGAAGTTGAACGAAATTTATTGGTTATTTTAAACTTTTGTGGAAATACAAAAACTGAAAAGTGGGGCGTGCAATATTATTCGGCCCCTTTAACTTAATACTTTGTTGCGCCACCTTTTTCTGCGATTACAGATGCAAGTCGCTTGGGGTATGTCTCTATCAGTTTTGTACATCGAGAGACTGAAATTCTTGCCCATTCTTCCTTGGCAAACAGCTCGCGCTCAGTGAGGTTGGATGGAGATCGTTTGTGAACAGCAGTTTTCAACTCTTTCCACAGATTCTCGACTGGATTCAGGTCTGGACTTGACTTGGCCATTCTAACTCCTGGATACGTTTATTTGTGAACCATTCCATTGTAGATTTTGCTTTATGTTTGGGATCATTGTCTTGTTGGAAGGCAAATCTCCATCCCAGTCTCAGGTCTTTTGCAGACTCCGACAGGTTTTCTTCAAGAATGGTACTGTATTTGGCTCCATCCATCTTCCCATCAATTTGAACCAGCTTCCCTGTCCCTGCTGAAGAAAAGCAGGCCAAAACCATGATGCTGCCACCACCATGTTTGACAGTGGGGATGGTGTGTTCAGGGTGATGAGCTGTGTTGCCTTTACGCCAAACATATCGTTTGGCATTGTTGCCAAAAAGTTCGATTTTGGTTTCATCTGACCAGAGCACCTTCTTCCACATGTTTGGTGTGTCTCCCACTTGGCTTGTTGCAAACTTTAAACGACACTTTTTATGGATATCTTTGAGAAATGGCTTTCTTCTTGCCACTCTTCCATAAATGCCAGATTTGTGCAGTGTACGACTGATTGTTGTCCTATGGACAGACTGTTCCACCTCAGCTGTAGATCTCTGCAGTTCATCCAGAGTGATCATGGACCTTTTGGCTGCATCTCTGATCAGTCTTCTCCTTGTTGGAGATGAAAGTTTAGAGGGACGGCCGGGTCTTGGTAGATTTCCAGTGGTATGATATTCCTTCCATTTCTATATGATCACTTGCACAGTGCTCCTTGGGATGTTTAAAGTTTTGGAAATCATTTTGTATCCAAATCCATCTTTAAACTTCTCCACAACAGTATCACGGACCTGCCTGTTGTGTTCCTTGGTCTTCATGATGCTCTCTGTGCTTCAAACAGAACCCTGAGACTATCACAGAGCAGGTGCATTTATACGGAGACTTGATTACACACAGGTGGATTATATTTATCATCATTAGTCATTTAGGACAACATTGGATCATTCAGAGATCCACAATGAACTTCTAGAGTGAGTTTGCTGCACTGAAAGTAAAGGGTCCGAACAATATTGCACGCCCCACTTTTCAGTTTTTGTATGTCAACAAAAATTTTAAGTAACCAATAAATTTCGTTCAACTTCACAATTGTGTCCCACTTGTTGTTGATTCTTCACTAAAAATTTACATTTGGTATCTTTATGTTTGAAGCATGATATGTGGGAAAAGGTTGAAAAGTTCCAGGGGGCCAAATACTTCTGCAAGGCACTGTAGATTATCGATTCAAGAGCATTCACTACATGAATATTTACCGAGTTTATATCTGTGGAGTGCGGACCTTCCGTTTGTTTAGTTTTCAGGAACGGACAAACTGAATAATGTCAGAAAAAGATTTATTGCATAACTGTTGCAAACAGAAGGAAAGGGTCCACATTAATTAACATGGGGTCCGTCTGAGTTAAGTTGTGCCAATTTTTTAGAACAGGTGAAAAACCTTAGCTTTATTTTTCTTCTAAAAAACTGGATACATAATGAATACCAGAAAGACCCCATAAGAATCAAAGGGGACCCTCTGCTACCATTGGTATCAGTGATGCAGCATATCGAGTTTTGACATTATTTTCTGTGTCTGTTCCTCAAAGCAGAACTAACAAACGTAAATGTGACCAGAGCTTTACTTTTACAGAGCGCAAACCTGGACTAGCCAAATGCATCATATTGGTTCATGGAGTTTGTTAGTTGCGTTACTTTGCTTCACAAAGTTTCTACAACGTTTGGCCCAATTTTAGCACCTGCAATAAAATTCCACTTTCGGATAGGGCATGCCCCCTGCAGAGCTTGTCAGGAATGTGCCTAGAGTATATCTAAAAGTCATAGTAAATGGAAAAGGCTGAAATATGGTACATTTTTTTTGCCACAAATTAAGCCACATTTCAGTCCAAAATTATTTAGTGTTACTCCTATCGGTGTCCTGAATTGCAGTGGTATTTCTGGGTTCATAGGTGACCTCACGACACATCTCCATGTGACCTGATTAATACGATATACCCTGGTCTTGGCTCCAACTGTAGATACTCTATGGCAAGTCAGATGGCAGCGTGAATATCCCAATACAGAGAAAGCACTGACAGAACAGAACAAGACTTCTTGATGGGTATTTTTTTATTAAAAGATTTTATTTGTGTTATCTGTTAATTTATCCCTGTAAAGTATTTTTTTATCATATACTAGATCCATGAGAGCATTGGGTCACACATGTGAGCTAATATAGAAATGTGAGGTTCGCTGGTTTACAGTCATTAAACCAGAATGACTTTACAACTACATTCCAAACGTGGAGACTGTGACCATCTGCTCCCACAGCGACGCGATGCGGCTCCTGCCTATTTGATCTAGTGATGCCCCTTTATTAAATGCATTTACATCAGATGCCTAGTATAGATCTGAAAACACTTGCTCTAGCTAATACTTTATTGCTTTCTCAGATAAGCCTTCCCCAGAGTCAGGTAAGGATCATAAGAGAATTAACTCAAGATACAAATAATTGTATAAAATGAATTTTAGGTTAAAAATATCAACATCACTAATGGTTAAAATTGCGTAAAGACAAGCATCTTTGCAATATATCTCTTATTAAAAGTCCTCTGTGTTTTCAAGAACAGTGGGAGTTTTAATTTTACTGTTTAATGTTGGTTGTGTAGGTTACCGTCCACCTCTGCAGTGTATCAGTATGTACGGCGCTAACAAGCTCTTTCTGAAAGCTTGTGAGGACTGATCTGAAGCATGCCGGATCACTGGAGAGCCTGGCGCACGGCAGTGGTGCAAGTATGTCGCTGGTCCAAACTGTCCATCTTCAGGAATACATCAGCCCAGGCAAACAGGAACCTAATGTTTGAGAATAACCCTTTTATGTTGAATTTGTAGTATTTGCATCTAGGTTAAGAATGTAAATAAAGAATATCAATAAAGATTATCTGCTCATTAATATACAGTAGAGATGAGTAGTTTGATTTGCGAGACTCTGGTCCAGCGTCCAGGTCACTGATACCTAGCGATTAGATGAGAGGCATCCCAGGCATGGCATTTGATTTGTCAGGGCTGGTGTGACGTCATCTGTGCAACGTGACACACAGATGACGTGACGCCAGTACTGGCTAATCAAACGTTGCACTGTGGAAGCTGGAAGGTAAGAAATTTGCGATCCTCCTATCTAGTCACCAGATACCACTGACGTGGACATTAGACCACGAAATGATCTGCTGAGCTCTACTGTACAGACATACAAATAGTCTAATTTAATGGGCTTTTTTCTCAGACAAAGAAAAGTAGTAGTTTAGTAGTAGTTTAGAAAGTAGCCAATGTGACAATTGGCTGATCGCTCTGGGTTCTTCGCTCAGCACCCCTCAGCAAACCGCTTATTTTTCCTAGAAGATGCAGAAGAAGCAGCTCAAATCTCCATTCAGGTCCCTAGCTGAAAGTCTTTCATACAGGACCCCCTCTCTATGATATGTGTGGAGACACTGGTGGTCGGGGTGAATGAATGCTCTTGTCCGCTGGCCCAAGAACGCTTTGGACCAGGGCTCATTCCACTGAATGGCCGCCCTCCTTTCCTGTGGGCATAATACTACTCGGGCAACATAGGGTGAGGGTAAAACAATGTGGCAATACTTAATTGAACCACAAAACAGACAGTAACATATATAACAGTCCCAGTGAATACACAAGATGGTGCAAATTACAGAGTCTCGCCCTTCTACTGACTCGCCAGGTTTAGAGCAGCTGCGACTTTGGGGCTTCTAGGGCTTACTACCCCCCCCCCCAGTGGCAGCCCGCTTTTGGCGGCACCCACAGAGAGGAGGTAATGACAATCTTGGAATGCTGACAGTCCATTGAGGCATGTGACCGGATTGTCCCAATCTGGATTCTCCAAACATCTTTGAGGGTTCAATGATGGTTAATGGAGCAGATCTGTATTCTTTCAGCCAGGGCAGGGCCGTGGTCCTTTAAGTTGTAATCTTGTGGAAAGTCAAATCTGTGTCACTCTTCATGGAGCCATATTGCCCTGGCTGTGGTTTTTGAAAAGTCTCTCTCGGATTCTATTTGCAGAACAACAGAAATCCATTTTTATACCCACAGGTCATCATCCAGAGGTCAAGGGGAAGGTGTGATGAGATTGACTCGCATTGTTTGAGTATTTAATCATTCTGCCTAGTTTGTCCCCCTCTGTTTTGCAGGTCAATAAACTAGCTGTCCTAGTACAATGTGTAATCAACATATTGACAAACATCTCTTGTTCAATTACCCTATGTCCCTGTCATCCAGGATAACAACATAATGTACTGCAACAAACATCAACTCAAGAGTCAATGTTAAAGGCTCATACAAACAATAGTCTGTGTTTCTTAACCAACCAAAGAAAAACACATAAGTTCAAAAGTCAACATAAAGATAATAGTATACACTTCCTGACTTACTGAAAATAGACTTTTGGATAATTAAGATTAAATGTCACAATATGCATATGCCTTAATATCACACATAGACAGGGGTTTGGCATCATAAAATCCCTTTATCTAGGGTTGGTCATATCACAGAAGCAAGGTTGCCAGTGCTTGTAGTAATGTGCCTGCTGGAGTCTGACTAGGTGGTATTCTTTTGATTTAGGCTGTTATTGCTTTTCCCTTGCTTATTCTCCTCTTTACCTCTGTGAGGCTTTCTCTTCCTGGAAATCTTCTACAACTAACCATTGATTATTGTAGAACATTAACAAGACACCGACCCGGCCACTAAAAAGTCAAATTCATTCTTGTAGTGATGTATTTTAGTGTATGGTGATGTTTTGTGGTAGTTTGTTACTAACTTGTAACATTTGTATTTGCATACCTTGCTAGCTATCCTGAGAGTGCTAAATTGAGACCCAGAAAAGCAATAACAGATCCATAACCAGCAGCTTGTTGATGGTTTCCTTATTAGAACAGGAAATGTTTACATTGCAGCCAGATGACACAGATTAATTCCTAAAACAGCAAAAAGCGAGGCAGACATTTGTAAAAGATAGTGCTTGTAAAATCTGCTGTCTATAGTGCCAATGGTATTTGAAGACGGAATTTTACTTCAATCTTTTTGTGATATGAAAGAAAAGTGGTCACAATATATCTAACAATGGCGCTCAGGAAAAAGTCTGTATACCAAGTTTCCGCATTGTTCTATGTTTCCAGGCTCTTCAAGACCCAGCATCCCCGACCATTGGTGTCTGTGCCCTCATTCTTACTAATGTCATTTCATTTTTCCTCTGGGTTTTCTTGTTCCTAATTCCTTGGAGCTCTGATCTGTAACTAAACAGTGTCTGGAGCATTCAAGGTAATTCTGCTCATTATGTTCCCTCACCCGTATTCAGAATAGAAACAAGAGCACTTGATAGGCCTTTCTGCGTGGGTAAAATCCTAGCTAATAACAGGATAGCATTTATCTATAGAATCCACAATGTTTTGTATGGCAAGGTGACATTGAAGGGACTGAGCCCACGTGGACAACTTCACAATACTTTTTTCATTACCCATCTTTATCACCTTGGAGCATTTCAGCAAGAAGGCTTTAAAGTGTTTAGTTATTCAGCAGAAAACTATTTTTGCCAGTAAGATCTTTACATTTTTAGCAGGCAGCCAGTTCATCATTTATAATGTTAATCGGCCAGTATTGATGAAGGCGTACGAACCCCAACATCTCTCCCCATCTGTCACTCTATTTCGCTCTGTCATACTTTCTTTTGCTTCATTTCTTGTCACTCTCTTACTATGTATTATCATTCTCTTCATCTCTTGTTATCCCCCCTTGTTACTGTCCTTCTCATCTCTTGTCACTCTCCTTCCCCTCTGTTTTCACTGGCCCTTTTCTGTTTTCGCTCTTTCCCCTCTTTTGTCAGTCTCTTACTGTCTATTGTCACTCTCTTCCCCTCTCTTGTTGCTCTCCTTGCCCTCTCTAGTTGCTCTTTTTCCCCTCTCTAGTTGCTCTCCTTCCCCTCTCTAGTTGCTCTCCTTACCCTCTCTAGTTGCTCTCCTTCCCCTCTCTAGTCGCTCTCCTTCCCCTCTCTAGTCGCTGACCTACCCCTCTAGTTGCTCTCCTTCCCCTCTCTAGTTGCTCTCCTTCCCCTCTAGTTGCTTTCCTTCCCCTCTCTAGTCGCTCGCCTTCCCCTCTCCAGTCGCTCGCCTTCCCCTCTCTAGTCGCTCGCCTTCCCCTCTCTAGTCGCTATCTTTCCCTTCTCTAGTCGCTCGCCTTCCCCTCTCTAGTCGCTATCCTTCCCCTCTCTACAGTCATGGCCAAAAGTTTTGAGAATGACACAAATATTATATTTTCACACGATCTGCTGCCCTCTGTTTTTTATGTGTGTTTGACAAATGTTTTTATCACAGACAGAAATATAATAATTGCAAACATATGAGTAACAAAAGCTTATATTGACAGTTAGAATGAGTTAATGCAGCAAGTCAATATTTGCAGTGTTGACCCTTCTTCTTCAGGACCTCTGCAATTCTCCCTGGCATGCTCTCAATCAACTTCTGGACCAAATCCTGACTGATAGCAGTCCATTCTTGCACAATCAATGCTTTCATTTTGTCAGAATTTTTAGGTTTTTGTTTGTCCACCCGTCTCTTCATGATTGACCACAAGTTCTCAATGGGATTAAGATCTGGGGAGTTTCCAGGCCATGGACCCAAAATCTCTATGTTTTGTTCCCTGAGCCATTTAGTTATCACCTTTGCTTTATGGCAAGGTGCTCCATCATGCTGGAAAAGGCATTGTTGATCGCCAAACTGCTCTTGGAGTGTTGGGAGAAGTTGCTCTTGGAGGACATTCTGGTACCATTCTTTATTCATGGCTGTGTTTTTAGGCAAGACTGTGAGAGAGCCGATTCCCTTGGCTGAGAAGCAACCCCACACATGAATCGTTTCAGGATGCTTAACAGTTGGCATGAGACAAGACTGGTGGTAGCGCTCACCCTGTCTTCTCCGAATGAGGCGTTTTCCTGATGTCCCAAACAATCGAAAAGGGGATTCATCAGAGAAAATAACTTTACCCCAGTCCTCAGCAGTCCACTGCCTGTACCTTTTGCAGAATATCAGTCTGTCCATGATGTTTTTTCTGGAGAGAAGTGGCTTCTTTGCTGCCCTCCTTGAGACCAGGCCTTGCTCCAAGAGTCTTCGCCTCACAGTGCGTGCAGATGCACTCACACCTGCCTGCTGCCATTCCTGAGCAAGTTCTGCACTGCTGGTAGCCCGATCCCGCAGCTGAAACACTTTTAAGAGACGGTCCTGGCGCTTGCTGGTCTTTCTTGGGCGCCCTGAAGCCTTTTTGGCAACAATGGAACCTCTCTCCTTGAAGTTCTTGATGATGCGATAGATTGTTGACTGAGGTGCAATCTTTCTAGCTGCGATACTCTTCCCTGTTAGGCCATATTTGTGCATTTCAATGATGACTGCACGTGTTTCTTTAGAGATAACCATGGTTAACAGAAGAGAAACAATGATGCCAAGCACCAGCCTCCTTTTAAAGTGTCCAGTGGTGTCATTCTTACTTAATCATGACAGATTGATCTCCAGCCATGTCCTCATCAACACCCACACCTGTGTTAATGGAGCAATCACTGAAAAGAGGTTAGCTGGTCCTTTTAAAGCAGGGCTGCAATGATGTTGAAATGTGTTTTGGGGGATAAAGTTCATTTTCTAGCCAAATATTGACTTTGCAAGTAATTGCTGTTAAGCTGATCACTCTTTATAACATTCTGGAGTATATGCAAATTGCCATTAGAAAAAGTGAAGCAGTAGACTTTGTAAAAATTAATATTTGTGTCATTCTCAAAACTTTTGGCCATGACTGTAGTCGCTATCCTTCCCCTCTCTAGTCGCTCTTCTTCCCCTCTATAGTTGCTCTCCCTCCCCTCTAGTTGCTTTCGTTCCCTTCTCTAGTATCTCTCGTTCCCTTCTCTAGTCTCTCTCGCGTTCCCTTCTCTAGTCTCTCTCCTTCCCCTCTCTAGTTGCTCTCCTTCCCCTCTCTAGTTG
>VIAB01004422.1:48316-59062 GCA_009801035.1 Oophaga pumilio | reverse complement strand
CCTTTCCCTGCCTGTCTGGCCCTTTCCCTGCCTGTCTGGCCCTTACCCTGCCTGTCTGGCCCTTACCCTGCCTGTAAGGACTTGTTCATGCAGTTCTAACACCGTTCTGTTCCTTACCTAGTCTGGAAGGTTGTCAGTGCTTTGATTAAAGGCGTTCTGTCCGTTTCACCCCAGCTTTAGTACTGTGCACTATTTTTCAGCTGCTTCGGCTCATTACCATACAGCTGCCCAGTGGAATAGAGAGGGAAGCAGGCACAAGCTGCACTGTCTGCAAGTATAAGAAGCTGTCTTGCAAATGGGACACTGACAGATGTACTTGAGCTGTTTTTTTTCTTCCCTTTACTTATAACCGTCTGCATTAAAAATCATCCTGGAAAAGTCTTGGGTCACCCCATGGATTCAAGCTGAAGAGGTATTCAGCATACTGAAACCCTTCGTAGAATATTAAGTAGCCTATTTAGAGTGATCCATAGTGATGCCCTCTGAAAGGTCCATCGCACTCAAAACTACATTTTCCTGCCATCTTTTAGTAGGGCAGCACTTGTTCATTCCTAGAACTCTGTAGTAGCTATTGATGAGAAAATGCTTTCCAATCTACAATGACTGGACCGGATTATGGAATCTTCTGGATTGTGACCGGTCAGGATGTAGAACATCAGAGGTGCTTCTATGTTTCCTCCATGTGTGGTATTAGCTTTACCTTTCTGGTGTTATATTAGTATTTGGCCTACTGGAGGAGACACATTCAATCTTTTTCTGAAGTTCTTGTATCTGCACTGATTGATCGATCTCAGTAGCTCATTGTCAGTAGCAGAACTGTCTAAACTCCACAAGCTGCTCTGTGTTAATATTTACAATGCTTGCTTCACATGCTGCCATTTTATTTAAAGGGGTGAAGCTCCATTCATAAACTTTGCGCTTGGCTGGCTTCCCTCTCATAAAATATTGAGGCATTTCCTCTCTTTGAAGATCTTAGTTCATTGAAGTTTTATGGTGTAACAGGAATAGTATGCAGAATATTTCTCTGAAAGCTCTTTTTGCTCGCAGACATTTCCACAGCAGATCATGTAGAAGAGCGATGTTGACAGCGCTTGAGATTAGAGTTTGCTATGGGTTTTTAACCACCTACTTAGATTATGTGCAGCACTGAACCGTCAATCGGAGTGTACACAGACCGCTGCTGGACGATCTCCCGTCTGCTTCGCCTGGAAGTTTACTAAATGTTATGATGAGTTAATTGAGATTGAAATCTCAAGAGCTGCTTAAAAAGCGCCTTCTGTGTGTTCTGCCCTTACTCCCATGTTGTCGGTGACTCATACCAAACTTTGATGAGGTCATTGAACAAACACGTCAGGTTTTTCCAGCCTATATTTCGGCACTGATCTCCTTTTATGTCAAAGCACTCTAATGTAGAATTCGTAAGCCACCTGCTGAAAAATTCATGAGGAAGGTCTTATATAAACCACATTACATGTCCTTTTTATTAATTTATCTGTAATATGACCTTAAAAATAAAACTTATTTCTTACAACAGTCACTGTATGGCTAAAATATTAATCAAACCACAAAACTAAGCAGCCAGGCCTAGCCAATGGCAGCATGTTCATTGCAGTTTGCTACTTTAAACATTCTACGGTGGTTCCTCTGATGGTTGGCCATACACAAGATGGTCATCTTCCGGGCAAGCTTGTATATCAAACACCTATTCAACCCATCCCCCCTCCCCAATAAGCTGCATGACACAAAACTGGTCACAATAAATATGATGAGTTCAAAAGAAAGTGGGGCAGTGGGCAAATTAGGACATTGAAGATTTTAGTTACCCGTTACATGGATTTGCCACATTAAGCCATAACCAGGACATTGTTCCTATCCTGTTACAGCCATGCTTTTGTATCACTTCTTAAAAGACACAGAGTAAAAAAAAATAATGATCCTACAACCCGGGCAGAGCAACTATTCATAGGAACGGATGCCTAGTTGACTACTGGGAGTATTAAAGTTGCAGATTAAAAGTCTTTTTATTTTTTTACACTGCGCCGTTTTGGAAAGTTTATATAAAATCATATTTGTAAAGCTGTAAAAGACAGGAATAATGTAGTGGGGTCGGTGTAGAGCTGCAGTTGGAATGACTGTTGGGCCAGAAAAAAAGTTTTTGGCGTGATAGTGTTTGGACCTACGTTCGCTAAATCAGAGTATCATCAGCAGCCACTTTTCCTACTAAAGGCAAGAGAGGAGTGCGGGAATGTTAATATTCGGTGGTGGGTGTTGATAGGTTGCTAACAATTCTATTGGAGTATAATTTGTGGCTGTTGTAGTCTTCAGAGCATCACGGCAGTCTTCTAGGTATGTGAGATAACGGTCAACTGAATGTGTGACGGACAGCCAGCTATCTCTCGCCGGTGAGAAAGTAGAAAGCCTCTGCCGGACACCTCTACCAGCTTCTTATCTCCCATGGAAACAAAAAGTATCGACCGTTTAAAATTCAATTGTCCGATCCTTCTCTTCCTCGATATCGTGTCGGGGGAGTCCAGATTCGCCCATATACATCCAGGTGGTCAGCCATTTTGAACAACTTCTCATGTAATGTGCATGAGTGCCTTTACAATGACTAGCATACTTGGACCATGTTTTTGCAAAACCGGTCATGGAGTATTTTATCCTGTAAGGAATGCCCCTGACTCCTAATTGCGATGGGAAATGTGTTTATCCAGGTTTCCCCTTATTAATACCCTATGGTACTTTGTTGCCCTAAGTAGCTCCAATTATTGCCTTCCGTTTGGTGAGTTATTAATAAATTGCATATCACATGGAAGTAAGTAATGTCTTCCAGAACAGTTTCCTGACCGATGACTAAATATCCGTTGTCATTGTTTTCTGTCCGGCAGGGAGTGCACCAGTATATGTATATATAAAGTATATGACATAATGACTTGCTCAGCTCTCTGGCTCCGTATACAAAACTCCAGGTATTCAGGACAAACAATTATATTGTTACCTTTAGGGTGAAACCTCCTCTGTGTTTTATACTTGAGCTTGAAATTTGGTTATTAGTGTGATCATTTGGGTGTAACAAATATATCCTAATATAGAGGTACAACCATGAGAATTCTGCTGCCTTCTGAGTGGAAATCTCCCAGCAAACCTTGTTTGTTTTCCTTAAAATGGTAATATAATCCCGTGCCGCTACAGGCACCAGATTATAGAAGCTTTACTATAAACTAGTCAATTTTACTTGTCATCCTGCAAGATTACTTCTACCCAGACTATCTCTAAGGCTTGTTCACACATCAGTAGTTTTGATCATTATTTCATCAGTATTTGTATACTTTACTCCCCACATCCGATCACTCGCTCATCATGTCACCTACACCTCAAAAACATCTCTAGAATTTGACCTTTTCTTACCTTTTGACTCTGCAAAAACTCTTAGGCCGTGTGTCCACGATCCGGAACTAGCAGAGCTTTGGACGCTGCGTATGTTCACTGCATCCAAAGCACTTCCTTCTATTGAACGCAGGTAAATCCGCATGTGATCCCTGAACCGTGCGGATTTTCTGTATCCAATACATTCTATTGATGTAATTGAGATGCTGCGTTCTGGAAAGACGCGCCTCCTGTTAGTGTGCGTGGGTGATCCACAGGCATCTGTGGACATGGGATTTCCTGATCGTGGCACATACCCTTAAGGCACTGCCACACTTAGCGATCGCATCAGCGCTCACGACAATGACATGACCTGGCAAGATCGCTAGTGCGATCGCTATGTGATCGCTAGTTAGATTCCAAACACAACTCATCAGCGATCTGTATAACGACCTCTGCGGTCGTTGGGAAAACCTAGTCCCAACTGCGACGCTGGTGAAGTCGTTCATAAAGGGTGTCACACTCAGCGATTCAGGCTCACCAGCGGGACACCAACGACCAAAAAACGGCTCAGAATGTTCATAAGCGATCAGCAACATCTCAGCAGGGGCCACATCGCTGCTACATGTCACACACAGCTAAGTCGCTAACGAGATCGCTGCTGCGTCATAAAATCGGTGACGCAGTAGCGATCTCGTTAGCGATCTTGCTAGCGATCTCGCTTAGTGTGGCATACCCTTTACTGTGGCTCTTACTCATTCTTGTCTGGACTATTGTAACGCTTTACTAATTGGTCTCCCTCTTACTAAACTCTCTCCTCTGCTATCTGTCCTGAATGCAGCAGCCAGGAACATATTCCTTTCCAACCACTACACCGATGTCTCTACCCTGTGTCAGTCGTTGCACTGGTTGCCCATCCGATACAGAGTTCAATATAAACTTATCACTTGCACCCACAAAGCGCTCCACGGTTCAGCTCCACCGGATGCATCTCTTCGCTCCTCAGTCTACCACACTACCCGTGCCCTCCTTTCCGCTAATGACCCAAGACTAACCTCCTCAATAATCCGAACCGCCCACTCCCGTCTCCGAGACGGCTTGGGAGCTGTGCCACTTCTCTGGAATGCACCAACCAGGACAATTTGATTAATTCCCAATACCCAGTGTTAAGTGTGCCCTGTAAACACATTTCTTTAGACTGACTTATCGCCTCACCTCACCTATGTAACTATTCCAGTTTTGCCCTTCCAGGACCCTCATAGCATCTGTTCACACCCTCCATGCAGTGAATAGCCCTCTGTGTCTGTACTGTACACATACTGGCTGGTGACCGGTCATGAAGCGCTATGTGAATACCCTAGTTATTATATTGATGGCTGGACCATACAACACAAGCACTTTTTACCATTTCCTCATAGACTGTAAGCTTGCCCCCTCGGCCCTCACTCCTCTTGGTATCTGAGTTTTGTGTTACTCAGTAATGTCTTTGTACAACTCCCCGCTGTAAAGTAAAGTGCTGCGGAATATATTGGCGCTGCAGAAATAAAATTATTATTATTATAGTATGCCAAAGCCAGGAGTGTCTTCAAAACATAGAACAGGTTTCAATCTTTTAATTACAGTTTTCTTTGTAAGTTGCACTCCTGGTTCTGGCATACAAACACTGATGCAAAATACTGACCAATACTGACTTGTGTATGAGGCTCAATATAATATCCTCAACCTAAGGTCCAGATTTCCCCAAGTTTGGCTGCCATAGGTACAGCCTGGCTTTTCGGAGAATCTGATTATGCTTATGAACCTGGGTGTGATGTGTGATGGGCATATCAGGAATCTTCTCTGTCTAGTCTTGCAATCATCATTTACATAACATGTAGCCATTACGATCACTCCCTTATGTTTAATTCATTGAGGACAATTGAACATCCCTGGAAGCGCGCTTTCTACAATAAGCTACCAATCAACTGTTTTATTTCTGGGTGTTTAAATGGATGCTTTTCTGCCTGGAAGTGATAAGGATAGTCTACAAAATAGCTGGATGATGAGAAAAGTAAAGTGCTTTTCTAAGGATCAGCATATGAGAAGAGCCTTATACTGTTCCCCCCTTTTCCATATCTTGTAGAGAGGCTATACTCCAGCTGTGATACACATCACTATGTGACACCACGGACGCGGGGAGATTCCTGCACTTTACTTTGTGCCCCGTGCCATCTGCTGTGACAGCAGTTAACCTGGAGAGAAACATTATTCTAGCTCCACCAAGGGAGGGAATGACACATTTGAAAGCAATCTGCACATTGAAGAGTTCACATGTAATGGATATGCCATTTTTGCTAAGACCTGGGCATACATTATGCTTTCCTATGACTACAGTTTTCTCTCTAGTTTTGGAAAAACCCACACTTTTTTGAGGAGAGGGATACAAACTAGGAAAGTAATTTTGGTTATCGGAATGTCATGGCTAATGTGCTGAAAAATGGAACTCGTTCTGTAAAAAAATGGTATCTGATCCACAGGAAAGATGTAGTAGAGCTGGCAGGAGAAGCTGACCAGATTGATAGAAAATGTTGTTAGAAACGTTTCATTTCATTCAGTAAAATCCCTGGTGTTGGTATGCGTACGAGTCCAGTGGGCGGTCCTGTTCTGTGATTGACAGTCTTCTCTATGTGACTGCATGCAGATAGCTGTCAATCACTACTAGGACCGCCCACTGGACTCCTATGCATACAAACAGCAGGGATTTCAATGAATACATTACAAGTTATACTGAATCCATTCCCACAAACCTATGTAATCTTTTTCTCAGCTTCTCCCCTATACCGTGCTTTCCACAGATCAGACTCCATGTACAACGTGACAGGTTCCCTTTAAGAATTCCATAGCATACAGGAATATTATTAAACCACTTTTCATGCAAGGAATAATAGAAAAATACTATGTGCCTCCCCATAGATAAATGGTGCTTAAAAGTGACCTCATCTTTTCATTCAATATGATGGCACGTTTCCTCGGCTTATTTTTTGACACTGCTGTGTGTGCGATGTACTTTTCTTAGGATGGATGTACATGCACTTCATTCATATTTGGGTTCCCTTATCAGCCACATGGTCCTATTCCTAAATCAGTAGCCGAGCTGAGTAATATCCAGCGTTTGGAAGCCACCGAAGAAGCCTCTTTGAGCGCTTACAAAATGACATCCAAATTCTGACGAAAGACGAACGTGCAACTTTTCTGTTTGATAGAAAGTGTGAGATTGTCGCTCTTCCCTGAAGGTAGCACAGTCCTGTACGGGAGTGATCTAATTAACTGCGGCTGCGATCCACATCTGAACTGGAATAAAAGGAGCAGACACAAGCCTTCCTCTTTGTGCTTCCAGTGTATTTGATCTGGATCTCCTAGGAAGTCTCCCTCTTCTGTGTTTTATATTGCCTGGCTTGTACGTGAGAAGAGAAATGCCCTTCATGTAACTTTCCGCACCTTTTCTAATTTATTGAATGCTCTTTCAGACAATTTAGGAGTTGATTTTCTGTTCAGTACATCTTAAAGCAGAACTCTCACAATTTTTTCTTGCCAATATAGTGCAGCATTAAGAATAACGTAGAGGCTTTTGTGTACTCCTGTTTCTGGGTTATTTGCCATCCTGATTCCTTCTTCCCTTCTGCTATAGCTCCCATATACCGTAACCATTCTTTTTACCATGATGTTTCTGGATTTGAAGAGGGGGCAGACTCTCATCATTGCTTTCTTGCCTATCTATAGGGGGCCAGTGATGTTGACGTGCAGTAACCCGATGTATACTGTCTCAATCTGTAATGTGATGCAGTGTCTATATATCACTGGTCTTCAGTTGCATGGGGGGAAAATGCACAAGGACAAGGTGGAAAAATATTTAGAGTTGAGAGTCCTCAGTGGTTGATACCTTTTAATGGCTAACTGAAAAGATGGTAACAAATTGCAAGCTTTCGAGACTACTCAGGTCTCTTCATCAGGCAAAGACTAATACATCTGAAGAATCACATATATATACACAACACAGCACAGAAAAAATGCAATAGTTGAGACAAGTGACGTGAAGCAGAACTGTCATTATGGGAGAGGGATGAACAGTTGTGGCAATAAATATTGGAACAGTTCATAGATAAGGAGTATGAAAGTTTTATTACCCTCTGATTGGGGTCTGGTAATGATTTGTGATGTTCTTACAGGGTCTTTGAAGCAAATTCCTTAATTGATGTAATAGGCCATAAATCCATGTGATAGGTTCATTCCACGTCACTTGTCTCAACTATTGCATTTTTTCTGTGCGATGTTGTGTATAAATATGTGATTCTTCAGATTTTGTATTCATCTTTTCCTGATGAAGAGACCTGAGTAGTCTCGAAAGCTTGCAATTTGTTACCATCTTTTCAGTTAGCCATTAAAAGGTATCAACCACTGAGGACTCTCAACTCTAAATATTTTTCTATCTATGTACAAAGATATACATCTTTACTGCAAGGACAAGGTGGGCAGAGCTGGGAGCGCAGGGGGTCTAAGAACAAATAGAAGGGATGCGAGGTGATGTTATCTGGTAGTTCATAGGAAGTAAAGGTACTGCCACACTAAACAATCCCGCTAGCGATAACGATAACGACGCATACTAATGCGATCGCTAGCGGGATTGTTTATATATCGCTGAGTGCGGCTTAACTTAGCGATATCGTTAAGGACGCTATCGCGGTTATCGATCTCCTTAACGACTTTAGCGGTACAAAAGTACCGCTAAATCGCTAAGAAAAGGTGCCACACTCAGCGATAATACTTACCCAGCGGGAGCGCCGACGATAAAATAGGGTCCGGAACGATTCCAGCGACGAGCGAGATCACAGCAGGATCTCAGCAGGGAGCTCGTCGCTGACAGATGCCGCACACAACAACATCGCTAACGGGATCGCTAAATAGTGACGTTTTTTAGCGATCCCGTTAGCGATGTTGTTTAGTGTGGCATACCCTTAAGAGCCTGACCTCCTGTGTACACTATAGCTTGTACTGGACTGGTGATCACATGCCCTGCTGCCTATAAGGAAGGCTGTAAAATGTATGGCTGCAACTGAGCTTGGATGAGTTACACAGCTAAAATATTGCTGTTCAGATACCTTTACATGTGTACTTACAATTGCTCATTTTACCCCTCTAAACAGATAATTCTTCTCTTTTCCATTAGGACTATGACATCACGTGATTAAAAACTGACTAGCTGAGTCCTTCTAAGTTCTATGTAGAAACAGGAGGTCAAATTTCTCTTTATGAGTCACTGCAAAAGTCCCTGGCAGGGAGGAGGGAGCAGCTGTATCAGGAGTTGAAAAGGGGAACAATATATGCAGGGACAAGAGACTTCCAGTTTCTACATAGAGCAAAAAAAAAGAGAAGAATTAGCTGAGTAGAAAGGCAAAATGAGCAATTGTAAGTATACAGTGCTATATAATATGATGACTGCAATATATTAGGAGGATATAAGCTTTTATAGGAGTGCTTCTTTATTTTATTGTGAAAGAATGTAGTTTTCCTATAAGTTACCTAATTTAGTGGTTTTATGAAACAATATTAAGAAGACAAATCATAAAATTGTATCAGAAAAAGTTGTTCTTTGTGCGTGCACCACCCAGAAGTGATCCGTCGAGGCTATTTCTGAGGATTTGGGTTGAAATAAAACACAGAAAAAAAGTGACTTGGTGCCTGGAATAACCCTTCTTTTTTAAATCAACATTAGAATTGTCCTGTAAAGATTTAGCATTTCCAGTCATTTTTGAATTGACAACCTGCAAATCTAGCTTGGCTGTATGTAGCTTACCAGTAGGACTTGCGTTGCTTTGGCTTTTGACCGTGATTGGTGTGTGAGTACTAGAGGTTTGGACAGATATATTCCTGCATGTAGGACGTTTAGTTGTGTTCTCCTGGGAATGTTGTGAAGGTTATTACCCTTGTGCCCATCTGGAATATGATGTCTCATACTGACGGAGCAGAAAGCTGTCACATCAGACATTTTGGTGTAGATTCGTGTCACATCTCCGTGAATCTGTAATTCTTAAAATAACATTGTTTGCTCATTAACGAAAGCAGGCCAGCCTGACGAGGTAATGTTTAACACTTGGTGCAGACCATTGCTGCTTTTCATGCGTGAATCATTCTGGTTCTATGAGAGCACAAAACTATCTCGTCTCTTGTTTTCTGATTGCAGTAAATGCCTTAAAGGGGTTGTCCACTACTTTAAATTAACCCCCCAATGTATCCCCCCGGGGTCCCTAATGAATTTTGTAAATACCTTATGTTGCCTATACTGCCTGGGAGCGGCGCTATCCGTGGCCGCTGACATCATGACAAGTGAGACGTGACTCAGCGCTGGGTCCCCGCGGTGGCTGCTGGGTTGTGGGTGAGGTTACCCCCCGCGTCACACTCAGCATCCACCACACGCTTTCTCAATGAATGGGCGCGCGGTGGATGCCGGGTGTGACGTGGGGAATAACCCCACCCACAGACTGGCAGTCAGCACGGAAGTAGGAAGAGGGACCCCTGGCTGCTGCCAGCACTGGATGGGACGTCAGCGGAAGCAAGAGCCGGCTGCACCCAGGGGGTCACGTCCCGCCTGTGAGCGGCCAGCGATAGCGCCGCCCAAAGCATATGTATAGGCAACATGAGGTATTCACAAAATTCATTAGGGGCCACGGGGGGATACATTGGGGGGTTAATTTAAAGTAGTGGACAACCCCTTTAAATTTCTAATATTGACGAGGACCTGCCCCCACTCTTGACATGTCTGTTGTACTAAATACTTGTATTCTCCCTGTCTAGAGCCATTCTTCTGTTACTCCTTTCAGAAATTTGTGAACCTTTCTCCTTATAAAACGGGAACGATTGTATGCAGTTTTGCATGCGTTTGCGGACGATATGCTGCAGACTCAACCGCAAATGTGAAACTAGCCTAAAGAGGCAGTGGTTCTCTAAGTGCTTTGTCACACCCAGAGCACTTAATGCCTCATTTATATGAATTAAAATGTTGATTTCTCAGGAATGCAGCAACAGACAGAAGAAATACACATGTCCCGTTCTGATGAATTGCAAATCTGTACGGAACTAAAACTCATTTCACCTAATATTTTCACTGATGAGTCTTGCTTCTTCAAGACTATTTATTATTTTACTCTCACTTCTCATTTTATTGAGGTATGAAGCCAGAAAAGAGACCTCATTGCAAAGCCAATGAACGGTTTATGTCTAAACATTAGTTTAATGCCATAAATCATGGCTTGCCTAGCCGCTGACTCTCCACAACCTCCATATGGCTCCCCAACACTTCAGTAATACATTATTATTATTATATAGGAAAGATGTGTATCTTCGTAC
>VIAB01004422.1:26634-41128 GCA_009801035.1 Oophaga pumilio | reverse complement strand
CCCTACCCCTTGGCACGCTATCTGGCGCATCCCCCCACCCCTTGGCACGCTATCTGGCGCAGCTCCCTACCACTGTGCCTTGGCTACCGCAGCCCTCTATTTCTGCCCCACATGAGTCAGTAACTTGCACCCCGCCAGCATTGCCCCCGCAGTGTGGACGGATCCCCGCAGTGCTGTGACTACCCACGGGACACACACGTGCTACCTGTGGCTAGCACAGCCTGCAGTGAGGCGATAGTCCCTAGCCTAGCCTGGTGGCTGCCGTCAGTGACGGGGGGCTCGCCCGGGGCAGAGGGAAGGCGCAGCGGTCCCGCCCTCCCTGCGCTGTGCTGACAGGCTCCGTGATGATTCTCCGTATAATTGATGTGTGGGCTGTGCAGCGACAGCCTGGACTGTACCATCGTAGCTCCTTACACAGGGGAGGCGTAGCCCGGTCTGTCCTCCGTGACGCGGGTAGAAATGAGTGCGTCTCTGCGGCTCCCCCCGTGTGTCCGCCGTGGGCCGCTCCTCCCGTGTTGAGTCTCTGGAGTTGCTGTCAGCGGGGATACTGGCTGTGTGCGCTGCGCGGAGCCGCCGCCTCCTCTCCTGACGTGTCCGAGCATGTCCACAGCACACACTGCGCTCACACACTCACCGGGATCCGGGCTCTGCTCTCCTGCAGGCGTCGGGCGCGCCGGCCTGCCACTCGGGATCTAGTGCGGACACGCAGCCCCACCAGCCGCGACCATGGGCTTCTACGGCACTTTAAAAATGATCTTTTACAAAGTAAGTAGTGGCGGTGGCGCGCGGCGGGCCGGGGGATGCGGAGGAAGGTGATTAGCCAGCATCCTCCCCTCCTGCCTCTGCAGATGGCATAGGAGCGCCCGGCCGCCGTCTCGGAGCCGGCTGACAATGCCCTCTGCGGCGTTCCAGTACTGTAAACTTCCAGGATGGGAGCGCTTCTCCAGCTACCTGCCCACCAGCCTGGTAAGACCCGCGCCGAGGTGCTGCTGCTGCTCTGCAGGGCAGTGCGGCTGGAGGATGGGAGAAGTTCAGGAAGCCGGCACACAAGGTTATCCGGCAGCAGAGCATGGGGCTGAATACTAATGCTGTGCTGTGGTCGCCGCGGAGTGCTAACTTTCCCGGACACTTGGCTGTCTGGCGGTGTAGGGTCCCGCTTCCCCGTCCTTTGTGTGACATGTGCCCTGTCTGGGCTCATCATGCGCCAGTCGCCACCCTGACACTTTGCCCTTGCCGCTGTGGATTCCCCGTGGCTGCTCGCCATGGTGGCCGTCTGGGCAGGTGGATCATGTACAGTGTTTGCTTGCCCTCCTCATTAGCGATCTGAGCCGTGTTTTTGTGATCCTGTAGGATTGTAGGTCCCTGGAGTCGCCCAGAACAAATCTATATTTTAATGACTTGCAGCATTAATGACATCGGAGACCTTGCGTGGCGCTCGATTTATCCCACTCGGATAGATGAGCCAGAAGTAACGCGCTGATTTGTAAATTGAAATGAAAGCTGCGGTTTTCATCTGTGGAAGGAGCGCCACATGTTGGCAGAGCGCGGCTACACGAGTCCTCACAGCGGTCTCATTATGGCAGGTCACATTCCTGTAAATGGCGGGCAGCCCGGTATTGTGTTTTTTTCTTGTAAACTTAATTGAGATGCAAATCTTCAATCACTTGGAAGTGTGGTTGTTTCCTCGCCTGTCCTCCTGTATGCCTCTATGTCATGAAGTGTGTTTATAGGGCCGAGCGACACCTGCCATATATTGTAGGGCTCCTAGACTTTCGTCTTGGTGAGAAAACGCAACAGGTTCCCTTCTCGTGGCGCTTGTTACTACAGTCTGTAGAGGCTTCTAATAAGATCATCCTAAGGACGCCTCCTGGCAGAATCGTGTGTGGCGGATAGGATTGTATTTGGGAACTTTTCCTATGTCGCCATCTTCGGGTATTTTTACTCTTTTATATGTTTGTTATTAGTTTCCATATAAATATAGAGATTCCTATAAATCTTCCTGGGTGAATTTGCATTTCCATGTTTGACACCTCATTTGTTACACAAGACTTTGATACATTGTTTCCTCTGCTGCACAGTTTTATACATTTAGTCTTTTTTTTTCTCTTTGATTTCAGATGAAGAGAAAGTTGGACCATGGATCCGAGGTCCGTTCTTTCTCTTTGGGAAAGAAACCCTGCAAAGGCTCGGAGTACACAAGGTAATTAAGTGCAATAATAGCCGCTTTGGTCGTGACTGGAGTGAACATCCTGTCTCAGCAGCTGCTGAGCTGCCTCTTTAATTTGGACACAGCTTTGCTTTCATTACTCCTCCAGAGGGAAGTCTCTGGTCCTCAATAACAGCAGATTAATTGGTGGCTGTGTGGAAAATCCAAGTTTGGGAGATTGAAGCAAAACCATTATCATGGTGAAGGGAAATCGCAAACTACAGTTTCCTATTCAGCAGCATGAGGGTCTCCTATTTCTACTGGATGAAATTATTTAGATTTTTTTTTTAATCCGCGTTCAGTCCAATTTTAAGGTTTTAACTGGGCTTGTTGTGTCAAGCAATATCTGAGAGGTTTTAAATTGGAGCAGTTAGATTATTTTTCTGTGCGTTTTATGGGAGTCCCAGTAGTGTATAACCTAAAAATGTTAGTAAAGGTGGATGCATTACTTCATTATCAGATATTGTGTAGCAAAAAAGCTTCCTTTTGAAGCAAGATCCCCTTCATCTCCTACCAGATCACCCATGTTCTGATTAAAAAGAACACTATCATTACTTGTAAGCCAAAACCAGGAGTGACTCCAAATGATGGAAGAGGTCCCAATCTTTCCATTAGACCTTTTCTCCATAGGGTACCCTTTTGGTCTTGGATTACAAATACTGATACAAAATTGTGAGCAAAATACTGTGACCGTGGCCTAAGTTCTGTTCATGTTCCACCTACATCTTACTAATGAACCTCCTGCTCTGATAAAGCTTCTCCTATGTCCTATCAATAATTTCCACATTGTGTTGCGATCCAGTCAACCTCAGTTTATAATTTAGCTTTTGCCATTTAAGATGCTCATTGTACCCTAGAAAAAAAGATATTTTTCTATCTACTGGCTAACACGGTACGAAGATACACATTGTACCCTAGTAACAATTATCAGGTTCTGATGCAAGCTGCTTTAAGCCTTTGCACTAGGCACAGTGTTCCTTAACTCCAATCCTCAAGATCCACCAGCAGACCATGTTTTTGGATTTCCTTAGTATTGCCCAGAAGATAATTCCTTCACTTGTTCAATACTGCATAAATCCTGAAAACATGATCTGTTGGTGGCTCTTGTTGGAGAACCCTGAGCTAGGGTCTCCAGATAACTTAAGCATGAGTCGGAGGTTACGGTGAAGCTTTCCCATGCCATTTCAGTTCCCCTTGGATTCTGTTGGGCCTGAGGGTCTAGTGAAGCTCCTCAGTGTCTGCCTAGTAGACCTCAGGTCCTGGTACGACTTCCCATGTGTTCTAAGAAGGAGTCTGTGACGCTTTCTTCAGATCTATCTATAATCATGCCGGTATACTTTTAAGAACCTGTAGGAGCAGCCAGCACTGTATGATGGAGACTAGCTAGTCTTTGAAGCATTTTGCCTTGCCTGCTTCCTACTGTCACTGGCACTTCACACAGTCGTCCTCTCCAGTCACGGTTAATCTCTTCACTCTGAGATTTGCATGACCTCATGGTTCCCTGCAGTGGCAAGTTATAATACAATCACAGACATGGTTCATTTAACCGTCAGAATGCCATTGGCGTTCTGTAAGCAGGGCTGGATACACACATTCTCCTTCCTTCTAGAGTTCTTTCCATCATTGCTCTTATATTTTCCCCTGACTTGTCTTGATGTCAATTCTCAAATGTACATTTGTCCCTTTACTACTTGTTTTCCAAATGAAACATTACATAATTTCTGCACGCTGCTTTATTTCTGGGCTTGCAAGAATGTGACCACTTGATACCCCCAGAGGAGCAATCAGTTTACTTAATTCATTAACGCTTTCACACTGCGATTACAACCAGAAGTCTTTTATATAACTCTTAGTAGACCCAAGAGTATTCCTCTTCTGTGAAAGGTAGGGAAACACAAAAGCTTTTATTGTAATAATAGCCTTACATAGGAAATGTCAGAAGGGATTCCCTGCTTTTAAGAGCCCCCACCAGTGTTAATCACTGGAAAGTGGAACGGCCACAGAGACGTCATAAGACTTGAAGGCGAATCCTGATATCCGTCATCTGTGAGATATAAAAACCTGCCATATGTAAACATGACATCTACATCCTTCATTTCTCTATGTGAAATAAATCACCCAAGGGCTCACAGAAATAATCCAAGTCATTATCTGAATTGGCTCTACCATTAACCCCTTAAGAGTCTGCAGCAGGGTCGACGAGATAAGAATCTGTGAAGGGCAGAGCGTTAGATTAGTAAGGGGTAGAGTACATGCCCAGTGGGAATGTTGGCTATAAATGAACGTGCCTGAGAAATTGATTATATGCTTGACTAGCGTGACATCCTTGCCCCGCGCCCCCGACTTTGAGTGACAGCCTGAACTGCCTCTCTATCAAGTCATCGTTTTAAGCTATGGCCAGTTAATAGAAAAACTCACGAGAAGCTTCAGCATGTTAGCATATCAATATATACATATTTACCTCAAATATGGGTCAAAAACTGCTGAGATAGGTGATGGACTAAAATGCAGACTGGTCGTCATACAACATGAGAGAAGGGGGAGAACCAAAAAGTCCATAAAATATAACAACTTTATTAAATATTCAGTATTCAAAATTACAGGTATGGGGAAAACAGTGGACAAATACACATGCAACCAAAGTGCACAAAGATGCAAGGGACACAAGGAAACAGGGGAGCTAAAAGTTCTCACATAGAGATGAGCGACTTTGATCGAGTCGGGTTTCGGACCATCCGACTTTACCAAAAGGCGTGTCGGACGAAATTGGTCCGACTAGCGGCAAAAAGTCGGAGTTCCGACCGAAACCCGACCCCGATGCAAGTGAATGGGGAATAAAAGTCGGCAGTGAGTGGAGGACAGTCCTCCACTCACTGCCGACTTTTATTCCCCATTCACTTGCATCGAGGTCGGGTTTCGGTCGGAGCTCCGACTTTTTTGCCGCTAGTCGGACCAATTTCGTCCGACTCGCCTTTTGGTAAAGTCGGGTGGTCCGAAACCCGACTCGACCAAAGTCGCTCATCTCTAGTCTCACAACACAGATATATGGTTGAATTAACAGTGTACTAGTAATAAATGTGAGTGGGAAAGCCTGCCCAGTGCTAAACAAGATATAGGTATAATACAATTATATCGTCTATACTGACCCCATAGAGGTAAATCGCCTTTTACATAGCACGTGTCAGAGGCCGAGTCATTGTACCTGGGTAAGGGATACAGGTGGGGGCTCACCGGGTTCGTGCGTCCGCCCCAACGCGCGTTTTGGATTCCGATAGCAGGGATAGAAGATTTCTGGTAATGTCTTATTTGGAAACACAACTTTTACTCTGGTTCTCACTTGTGACTTTTTCTACAGTACAACAGGTCTTGTGCCATGTTCAGCAACACCTACAACATTTGGTGATCTACGGGCAGCAAATGGGCAAGGTCAGCAACGACGTCGGATTACATCCGTGCAGCCACCCTCAGGCCTTCAAGAATGGCTGAAAATGTTCCAGGTATGCTTTTTATGTGTGTGTTTTTTTTGTATTTTTTTTTAAAGAGGTTATTCCCAAAAATAACAAGTTCTAGAGCCCCAATCTACAGATTGCTGAGGGTCCTGAATGATCAGACCACTGTGATCAGCAAGCTATTTTTTATTTTATGAACAGCAGATAACTTGTGTTTTGGGACTAACCCTAGAATTCAGATGCTCGCCACTGCCATGTATTTCTGATCAAGACATGATGGTGTATACATATTTTCACATTCAGATTCTATCCAGTACTTTCGTAGAAATTACATTCTGGTAAGATGTATTTGAACAAAGAGTTAACGTTATAGAATTTTTGCTCTATGGTTGATATTAGTTGACAATTCCTTGTAAGTATAAAATAGAATCTATAGGCCCCTGTCACAGTAGGGGGTGAGATGTGTATGTTTACATGATTATGGCACAATAATTCTTAGTTTTGTAGAGATGGTGGACTCTTTGGATTGGTGCACTGAGCCTGTGAGGGGGTTAAATGGACTGATTATTCCTGCTGCAAGTTCCCTTGGTTTTCTGCCTCATTAGTTCCTATGTCCATAATTTGAGCCAGCCAGGCAGTACTCCTTTTGTAAACTGAATGAGAGCAAACATCTCTGTACTTTTGACAGAGTGTACATTCAGGTCACCAGAAAATTGCTTACTACAGGGATAATACTGGCCAGGACAGAGAAGCTTTTTAGATCCTGCTGTACTAGTTCTGCAGTGAAAGTCTGCTCTGTTGTGTTGGGTAACTGTAAGAATACAGAAGGTGAAGCCAAGGGTTCCAGCTTCTGTGAGATGAACAGCTTGAAGCATCGGTCTGTAGACCTTGCTGTAATCATGGGAATAAGGGCTATAAAACATTTGGTGAGCAACAGCAACAAATGGAGGACTGTCTTGACCTGTGCTAGGACATCAGTGCTGAACATCTACAGCTTGAAGGCATGAGTGCTGAGAACTAGGAGAACCACGTCATCCGGGAGGTTTCCACTCATGTTACAATTATGGATGGCTTCTTTTATCTATGATAATTGTTTCCCCCCCTGGGAAAATAAGAGCCTTTCATGATTGGAAAAGCAAATGGGAAGCTATGATGAAGACGAATGGTTTAGTAGTTTATCAAGCCCCAACATGTTATCTGAAAGCTGGGATGTGCAGGTAATTATCCAAGGCATCTGGGCTCTGAGCCAGGTGTTCCTCCATTCTGTCCTGGAGGAAGCCTGAGGTCTGTCGCTTAGCACCCTACACCAAAATACTACTGTTTTTATTTGCATGATTTGTCCCTAACAGTTACTCTGCATGAGAAAGGCCCCGCTTATCTTTCTCCTCCACGCCCGCACCCTCAAGCTGTAATTGCTGGTTCCCATTCATTCAGGTCGATTGGTGGAACCCTGGTATGCAAATGTACATTACAGCAGATAATCAACCACTACATTTGCGGATTAGAGAGGCATTCATGTCCAAACTGGGGCACTGTTCCCATGAAAAATACAGTAACCAAAAACAGATCTATTGTTCTGATGATTATCGAGTCCAACATATCTCCACGCTGTCGCAGTCCAACGAAAGCTGGAGAAGTGGCATTGTATAATGTCTTCTGACAGGCCAAATCAACTGTGAATACCACTTAGCGGGGTGCAGGGTTTCTGTATGAATGAAATATGTTCCAGCTTGGGACTAGGTCTTCCTTCGTGTGACATGGGAACGTTCTGAAGAGATGTCTATAAGCACAGATCACAAGTGTGTAGAGTTTTGCCATCCTAATGTAGTTAGTTTGATCCATTTTTGGCGGGATTTTTTGATACAGTGGTGGGTACCATTAAGCAATGTATCACTAAAAGGAACCGGTCAGTCTGTTCATGTTGCCCAAATCAGGGACATCATGAATCAGAGCTTGGCTGCACGATTGCAGTTTGATATGTTTTTCTCTGAAGCACAGCGTGGTTTCAGAGAAAATATGGACCCCAATTTAATGAAGTGTTTATGCAAAACACCTTTGTCTAGTAACTGAGACCTCCACTGATTGCTAAATCTAGCCATACACATGACTGAGGTTGGCTAACCGTTTGTTTGGCAGACCATTATCTCGCCCAACAACTCCATGTATAAGCACTTGGATGAGCCTTGATGTCTTTTCAGTGAGAGGAGGAAGCTGCCTCTTGAAACCTCTTGTTGCAGGAAAATAAAGGAATAGGGTGTGGAAATTACCAGATCCTTGTCTCCCTCAACATCATCTGTCAGAGAAAACTTGGGAGGGCTCTATAAAGATTGAATGATTGACTTGTCATCTAATCTTCATGGGACCCTTAAAGGGAACCGGTCAGCAGTTTTGGCCGATATAAGATGCTTCCATCACCTTTCAGGGCTTATATACTGCATTCTATAATGTTGTATATAAACCGCCAACCCAACCTGGAAGACCTGAAAAATAACTTTTAATACACTCATCTGCAGGGCGGGCTGGTCCGAGGGGTGTTGCTGCTCTTGGTCTGGTGCCTCCCATCTTCTTATGATCGCCGTCCTCCTGCTTGCTGCTTCTGGATGACACAATGCTGCATCATCCACACAGGCTCCCCGGCATCGTGCTTCAAAAAGCCTCCGCACCTGTGCACTGCAGTACTTTGCTCTGCCTTCAACATGGCAGAGAAGTACGCATGAGCAGAAGCACGATGCCGGGGAGCCTGTGTAGATGATGCAGGGTCGCATCATCCACAAGAAGCAAGCAGGAGGACGGCGATCATAAAAAGATGGGAGGCGCCGGACCAAGACCAGTGACACCCCTCGGACCAGACTGCCCTGCAGATGAGTGTAATAAAAGTTATACTTTAAGGCCAAGGTCACACGTTGTGGATTCTGAATCACAAATTCGTGGTCAGATCAAGGAAATGTACCACTCCTCTTGGGTGGTGGAATTTGCAAACAAAAAAATTTTTTAATTTTTTTTGTACATTTAAAATGTTAGTCAAATTTTGTGTTTTTAGCATATTTTTGCCATTAACATCAGTATATTTGCTATGCCGCAATTGAAAACTGCACATGTGTATTTAATCCACAGTGTGTGTGAACTTGGCCTAAGGGTTTGGTCTGCAATAAATAAATAACTCTCCACCTAAAAAATCTCCTCTACCCATGTTCTCCTGTTTAGTCTCTTGTGTCTGTGTTGTCATAGCATAGTACTGAAACCCCTGGAAGATCCAAGCTCGCTGCAGATGTAGAATATTTTCAGTTTTTATCTTTGTAGTCTATTAGCTGTGCAGAGACCGGAGCCCATCCTTACAGAGCTGCGTTAGGCCCTTTCTAATATGTGTAGAAGCTGTTCCGACATGTCACCGTGACCCGATTCGGGACGATCCTAACCTCTAGTATTAAAACCTTACCATGTGTTAAATGACGTAAATGTGAATAAAGGCCGAGCAGGACCGAGACCCCGCCTAGTGGACACCCAGCCATGGTCCGCTATATAAGCGTAATGTCTGTCATAGGTATATGGCCACCTTAAGATTTTTCTAAAGAAAACATTTGTTAGGGATTTAAGTTCACGCTACTGAACGTCCGGTTGTATTTGGCTGCGGTTCCACATTGAAGGGGTTGTGGACTGCTTTTATATTGATGAATATGTTGGCTTTATCAGATCGATGGGGATGATACACCCAGGGGCCAGATGTGATCAGTTGCAAAGGGGAACAGCACAGCGCCGTCAGCTGTATAGTGACACTATTGGACATTCACCCCTATGTGAATGAATGGGAGAGGATGTGCAGTACCCCACAGTGGCCACTATATAATTGACAGAGCTGCGCTGTTCCGCTCCGTGACTGATCACATCCATCCAGGAACAGCTGATCTCTGGGGTTGCCGAATGTCGCCTCCCCACCATTCTGATATTGATTCGCTCTCCTGAGGATGCATCATCAATATAAAAGTAGTGGACAACCCCTTTAAGTGTTTACCATATCGAGGGTGGGGTAGAGGGAGGTTACAGCATGTGTTTCTCTAGTTCTCCAGACCACCATAAGACTCCACGTTTCTGAAGTAGGCTGAGCCCCATCCGTTTGGATTATTGACTTGCCATGAGTCGTGTTGGTCATAGCCAGGATTTCTGTGCGTGTTTATTTTTTTTTACTTTCCGAGTTCTAGTGGAAGGATATGATAATGTCATTAGTCCCACTTAGTGGACGTCATGTTCTGGAGGGTGAATCGTTTTTCTAAGAACTGATTGTTCACAATGATCCTGTGTTATAGTGGGCAGCGCTGTGCCTATGGTTTACATGAGGAGTGACATTAATGACAGGCATTCACATTCAGTCACATATTTAATGCGCCTCGTCATTCATTGCTTTTTACGATAATGGCCCGTGGTCCCTGATGTGAGGCTGCAGGCGCACAGGTTGTTACTTCTGATGCACAATAGTTGTTTCCAAGCTGACATTTGAGAAGTGCACCCGTCCTTCTTGTGGGTGCAGCACCAGTAAAGTTGTGCTTTTATTATACAGCTTTAAATGGTTTTCATTTCCTAAGCTGCACTTATTACAAAAGCAATAAAAAGGCTTCCAAGAATCTCCAATTTGTTTTTTCTCTTTATTGTTTTGGCTTTATGAAGAAATACTTCTGGGACCGTTTGACAATAAAGTGGCCTCTGGGGCAATCTATTGACTTTCAATGTTTATTACTAGGGGTGTGCTTTAAATGGCACAGGCTGTGAAAAGCAGAAGGCAGAAAATCATTAAACTTGGCATGTGTCTTTCTGCTTTAGTAAGCCACCTTCTAAACGGATCTGATTGACCTTTCACTGTATATGGACGTAATTTGGTAAGGCACTAGGTGCATTTGGCTACTTCTGTAAGGGTGTGGATTGTATTTTTTTACCACTCAGTCGCCATACTTTCCTTCCAAGTCTTTCAAAGCCATAAATATAATCTACAGGTTTTTGCCATCTAATCCGAGAGCAGCATAATGTAGAGACACAGACCCTGATTCCAGTTATGTGTCACCTTATTTGGCTGCTTGCTGTGATTTTGATTAAACTACTGTTTTTTCAGAGATTATCACTAGAGCACTAGTAAACCTGCTGCCATATGCGACCTCCATATTCCTGAGCTTTATATAGCCCTGCCCCCCACCACTGATTGGAAGTTTTCTGCCTATGCACAGTGTATACAGAGCACAGCATTTAGAGAACTGCTAGATCAGCCAGTAAGTGACAATTTGCTGGAATCGAAGTCTCTGCTCCTACATCATGCTGCTCTCAGTTTGGGTAGCAGTAACCTGGTGACAGATTCATTTTAAGCTTAATGAGAGCTGTATACTCAATGATAATAGCAAATCATAGTACCTCAATATTTGCAGCAGTCAGGGCAGCGCCAGAGGCCATTCCCAGCTCTGCAGACATCCTCTCCTGTCTGCTTTCTTTGGTTCTGGTGTGGAAGTCACCATGGAGTGAATGTAAGGTATCCATATGCCATATGTGTCTATAATGTATGACCACTTTGTTCAGTGCCCCTGATCCTCACCGAATTATAAGATGATAGTGAAGGCCATTGCGTGAGAATTTTTATAGGGAACTTTAAGTAAAATCTTCCTTCTTCTTTGTTTTCGATGGTTTCTTGAGAATGAAGACTTGGTGACAAGATAATGAGTAATATTTATGTATTTTTTTGTGCAGAGCTGGAGCGGACCGGAAAAGCTTCTCGCCCTGGATGAGCTCATCGACAGTTGTGAACCCACCCAAGTGAAGCATATGATGCAAGTTATTGAGCCTCAGTTTCAACGGGACTTCATTTCGTTACTGCCTAAGGAGGTGAGATCGGTCAGGTGGTAGCGGGCACTGCCGTCTGGTTACCCTCATCTGCCCCTTTTACTCGCTAATTCCATTCTGTTACTTGTGTTTTGTTAATTGATGTTTAAGGGGAGGTGAGCGGACACATTTGTGTCTGTGCAGTCATTCCAGCATTAAGTACTCTGGAATGGAAAACTCCATACATACCATGTGCTGCTTGATACCAGCTTGACCTGGCATCTTGTTTAGCCTTGTCCAGTGCGGGTGCTGGCTGTTGAGGAGCTGGGTTTGGTGCACGTACAGCTGCTGTTTTCCAGCATTGCTGCATTGTGGAGCTGTGATTCATGCGATGTATCGTCTGCTCACTACAACCCATTGATCCACACTGCATTGCAGGCTCCTCGTTGAGCAGCGCAGCTCGTTGTCTCCCCATATTGCATCCATTGCTGAGTAAAGGATGGTGCACCAGTGTTACCCGGCATCTTTCCTTCGTCCGTGGTCCATTGTCTTGGTGCAGTGACAGATAAACATGTGAAGGCTGGCTGTCGTGTGACAGATGATGCCCTCCTGAAAGAGAATTATTCATGTTGTGAGCAGGTCTTTGATCTCCGCTTCCTAATGCAGCGATGTTCATCCTCAGGACTTCATCTTGGTATCATTTACAGTCCTGTCAGGAGGATGACTGTGAAATCACATTACGTGCGTGTAATTATTTGTTGATTTTTAATCTCGGAGCTATAAGATGTAGATGACATAATGATTATGGTTCTATAATGTAGAGGAACGAGCTCCATTTACAGAGAGGTTCCACCTAAACGGATAAGCTACGTATAAGCGCGTGTCCTTGAGTTGCGTCTATTCTCCCAAGGTTTTTATATGCTGTGTTTAGTGATTTCGACGGACTCGTGCACATGGCCACCTTGTTTGTTTATGGGGTCTTAAAAGGGTTTTTCACTTTCAGAAAGTGCTGTCCAAAGGGATTTGCATAACTACCATGAAACAGACACAGGATTCGCCCTTCTCTACACCATCACTGATTCTCCACCGCCTCTCGGTCTATTGACTACAGCGTACATCACTGCCAACCAATGAGCTCAGCCGCCCTGCTGAAACATATGGCATGAGTCGCTGAGCTCAGTGACTGGCTGCAGTGGTGATGTGAACCGTAATCCTGTCGTCACCGCTGCAGCCAGTATACAGAGAGTAGAGCAGCCGGAGGAGGGTGAGCACTATCTGTGTTTTTGTTTTTCAAGTATGCAACCATTTCGACACTAATCTGTTGACAGTGGGAAAACCCCTTTAACTCCACCTGTGGATTCCTTCAAATTCATATATGACCTGCTCCATGAAATTAGGTGTTCTCAAAAAAACATTACTTCTAGGAAGAAAATGACTTTGTGTATGTATGTGTATACATGTACACATACACAAAGCATGGAGACTGCAGATACCATGGATAGATAGATATATGTATTTATATGTGTATAATCTCTGTATCTGCAGTCTCCATGCTTTGCCATACCCGTCCCTGCCATATACATGGGGGCCATGTGATATTGGTTTCTTTCAAATCTAAAAATTTATGTTGCAATACAATAATCGCAAATATAATCTGAGCAGCTTTGCTTTTTGAGGCTAGATGACTTTTCCCACAATGGCTATCACGCTGCTCACATAAAATAGAATTTAATGTTTTAAATATTCTCTAGTTGACACTTTTGTTTTTGCCTCGTATGAGCAGTGTGTTCCCCTTGGCTCGTGACCTGCCTTGGGTAGGTCATCGCAGGTTTATGACCCAAGTAGTAAGCATTTACAGCAGTTGTTTTTAGTGTAGAAATGTCTCTTGGCAAGAAAAGCAATGCGTAAAATAAGTGCAATTTTTTTTTTTTTTTCGTTTGAGTGGGTGAAAAATGCAGCAAAAAAGAATTGACCTTCTGCAGAAGTATAAGGGATTCATATGTGCATGGAAAAAATGATCAATGTGCATGAGACTTCAGAGTCTTGATTTTGCTGCTATTGTAAACTGCAGCGTTTTCTACCCTTGAATAAATGTGCAGTAAAATGTGTGTGAACAAGCCTAAACGTATACTGGACTAACCTAGCAATATCTCCCCATTTCTTCCCATGTGTTTCATTCATTAATATCCTTGTAGCCCGAACCGTCCAATGTCTGCTCCTATTGACTAGTGTATGGGGTTAGTGACCCCAAACAAGGATGTGCTCCAGGGCGTCTGTGGTGACCTCTTTCTACATAAAGCTTCACCTCACATGACATGTCTTTAACTCTTCAATGATTTTTTTCTCCCCTCTTATGTAAAAGTAATTATAGTCCAAGTGAAATCCCCCCTGTGGCTTCCATTACATGTCTATTGTTTCAGGACTAGTACTAAAACCACAAATACTCAGCTGTAATTATGTGCAAATGTGCTTTTAGTTGCCTTCACAAATTTTTTTTTTTTTTGGTTTGCTTAATTTTAGCCCCCTGCACCCCAGGTTTTGATGTCCACGTAGAATGATTATAGTTTAGTGGTTGGCATGTTTAAGAGGATTTTCCAGCTGCAGTTTAATTTAATCCATTGGAAGATTGTGTCTTTAGAGAAGTACACTTAGAAATAAGTCATTTCCTTCCTGATTTGATGTGTCTCATTTACTAGAGCCAGCTGTTAGTTGCAATCTGGCATTACACCATGCTGCAATACAGAAAGTCATGTACCTACAACTTGGTCGGGTTTGACTAATTAGAGCGGATGGAAAAGGAAGGGATGCAAGAGACACGGCCATGTTAAGACTGTCTCCATTGGTTATAACGTAACGATGGAGGTCCTGAAGAAATATTTGCACCCTACGCTAAATGCCCTATGCTGCAGCTTTCTTCTGTCTGTATCAAATGGATTTTTAAAGGAATTGTCACCCCTATTTTTTATCAGATATAGTCTACTCCTCATACTGCTTTCCACCTCTTCTTAAGGTACTGTCACACTAAGCGAGATCGCTAAAGAGTCAC
>VIAB01004422.1:10349-23235 GCA_009801035.1 Oophaga pumilio | reverse complement strand
AAGGAGAGAGGACCCTGCCCGCGAGGGCTCACAGTCTACAGAGAGTTCTGCATTTACACATATATGCATTATGTACCACACCTTTTTTCTTTAGGTATTGATGAACCATTGCATATAAAGAGAAGAAAAGTATTAAAACCCGGTTTCACACACAGTCCATGGAAAAGCGCTTATATTAGACAACACAGAATTGATACCAACTGGAGGCGAGGCGACCTTAAATCCCCAAAGGTTAGTTACGAAAAAAAAGATGTATATAATTGCAAATAAGAAAAGTGGTTGTGGTATCGTCTCTGTTTTTAAGTATCACTTTTAATCTTGCATTCCAGCTTCAAGCTGAGTACTTGCCACCACCTAATGGGCAGCCTGGATTAAAGGGGTTGTTCACTACTTGGACAACCTTTTTCTAAATACTATATTCCCCATTGTAAAATAAACATAATGGATACTCCCCTCTCACACCAACACCAATCTAGCGATGTCAGCGCTTGCGTGACGTTGCCTGCTTCGCTCACGTAGCATAACAGCAGCTGCCAATGGGCTGCAGCTCTCACACTTCCCTTGGATGTCCGAGTTTCAGCCGTAAGAACGTGAGCAAAGCAGCCCATTAATAGACACTGATTTATCTGCAGCGCTAGCGTGGCATAACAATGGCCCGTGACCACTGGGAGACCCTGCATTGACATCACTGGAATGGTGCCGGTGTAAGAGGTTATTCTGTTATTTTTAGTTTGCACTGTGGAAGTAGTAAAGAAGGGGTTTCCCAACTAATTGACAATCTTTCTAAAGAAGATTTGGCACTAGCCTGATGTATGGTACCATTTTGATTCCAAATTTAAAATGTTTTATCTCTGAAACAAAGTAAAATCCGGTGGTCTTATGGTTATGATTATACCACTGAATAAGGTAATGGAAGCATTCACTTTTTGATTTATTTCATCTTTTTTTCGTAGGTGCTCAAAGGTCACGATGATCATGTGATTACTTGTCTCCAATTCTGCGGTAACCGAATAGTTAGTGGCTCTGATGATAACACTTTAAAAGTGTGGTCAGCAGTTACTGGAAAGGTAGGTACCTTGCTGTACATCTTGTTTTTAGCTCTGTGTGGGGAGCGCTGCTGTTGATGCAGAGGCACTGGGATTGAGTCTTCTATGGTTGTTTTTCATTCTTTCATGTCTTACTTGGCTTGGGTGCTTCTAGTCATTTGTGCTAGTAACGTAGTCTAATTGTGTTCAGCGTCCCCACTGTTTGCAGCAATAGCTAAGGCAGACTTTGGGGAGGTTTATGCAGAACATCATTTTTATTCAGTATTTTCAGGGCAGTAGAAGATATAAATATATTGCTCTGATTCCATAAAGTACCTTGTTCCTCCATCTCCTGAGTGTATATGCAGGTCATCTTTCTTCCTCTTTGAAGCATATTACTTTGAGTCACTTTCATGAAGCCTTTTTATTTGTCTGTCATCTGAATTTGCTGCTGATTGCTCAAGCTCTAGGAGATGGGTGTACTTTTGTGCTTACAGCTTGTAGCTCCATGTTTTACGGCGGCTCGGTTTCCTTGTAAGAAGTGCCTTCACAAGGTACGGTGTGCCGCCACTCCCTGTCTGTTCACATTCTTCAGCACAAACTTTTTCCCAAGAAACACGGTCTAGATGCCTTTGTTGGGTGATGTCTCCACATTTTAATGCTGCATGAGATTGTCTCAATGTTCCTCCCATAAAATCAATATTGAAAACCTTGGTTAAGTAAAGTAGCGTGTTAATAATACACTGTGTCCTATAATCTGTAGTGGATACTCATGCCTTGCTTCTTTAGAAGCAGCTGTGTGCCATTCTGTATAACAGGGGCATCTGAATAATTATGGCACGTGTAGGATCTTCTTTCTTATATGACCCAACTGACCATTAATGAGCCACAGTAATGATGGTTTTTATAGCAATGATTCCATTATCAAAAAATTTCTCTATTGTTACTTTCAGTATATGCCCAGTTTTCTGGGAAAAATCTCATTTAAATCTTAATCTTTTCAGCATACAGCCTAAGGCCAGTTTCTCAAGTTTAGGATGGGCTCATAATTGTCCTGGCCTGACCAAGAGTCTAAGGGCCCCGTCTCACATAGCGAGATTGCTACCGAGATCGCTGCTAAACAGCGATCTCGCTATGTCTGACACGTACCAGCGATCAGGCCCCTGCTGTGAATCACTGGTCGTGTCAGAAAGGCCAGGACTTTTTTTTGATCGCTGGTCTCCCGCTGGCCAGCACGCATCGCTGCGTGTGACAGGCAGGAGACCAGCGATCTCCTGGTAACCAAGGTAAACATCGGGTTTCCAGGCGCGGGGCTGTGCCTGGAAACCCGACGTGTACCTTGGTTACCAGCTCCCTGCATTAGTGCGCTGGTATCCAACGTACACTGCGGGTAACTAGGCGACGTTACCTGCAGTGTCGCTGTCCTGATCGCTGCCTGTTTGGCAGCTCCGCAGCGATCATGTAGCGACAGACCAGCGATCCTGATCGTTGTCGGGATCGCTGGTGTGTTGCTATGTGAAACGGGGCCCTAAGGACCAGGAGAGATAGACTGTCTGTAATCTCTATGACGCTATTGGTCAAGGTCATTAGACTTCTGGTGGGGCAAAAACTCCCATGAAGCTAGCCTGATCTTGGAAAGTCTAAGGAACGTTTAAGTCATTGTCGAAGTTCACAGCTGGCACCTAATATTTGGTGGTTCTTAGTGTGACGAGGCTACTAAAAAGAAAAATGGATTCCTAAAGTGTAATGGAATAGTGTCTTTGTAGAAATACTTGGTTGTAGAAGGCATACACATTAGACTAACATCTGCTGGTATATACCGGTTTGGCCGGCAGTCTAATGTGTATGGGGGCCCTCAACGGATTTCCTATTTTGGACTGCTGATCCTTTTGTTTTCACAGAGATAAGCAGTCGCCAGAGGTTGGTGGCAGCAGCACTGTGCCGAGTGTGCGCTCCTTTGTATGGGAGAGATAGCTAAGAAACCCAAAAGATGGTTCGGTTGACAGCTATCTTAAAAAAACAAATATGGAAAATGAGGCAGCGGAGTGATTGAGCCTTGAGTTGTGACAGCGATCTATGGTGTCAGGGAGGGATTTAGTCTGTTCATCATGTGGGTGCTGCTATATAACATTTCATATTCGTATATTATTACAAGTTATGCTTCATTCAACCTGACAAAATCATCCAAGACAAAAATGCATGCCTTGGGCAGTTGGCAAGTCCAACTTTTAATGCATGTAACAAGACTATGAATCATTGGCGTCTTTACCTTGTCTGGTACATGTAAGGGTGGTACAAATCACCATAAGAGGCTTCACAGGCAAAAGGAACAAAGGACGGCTAGGAGATCATATCTTGTGGTTTCTGAGGATAATATCAGTGTGAGTCACCAGCTGCTTATAAATATATTTGATAACGTGGTAATAGAGACGTGCTTACATCATGTGTGCAAGTGGCAAGGCTTTATACCAGAGCTCACAACCCCGGTGTATGTCAAGTGGGCTTCTGAAGCAGAATGTACTCTCTAATAATGATAGAAAATTATATCACCCCTACAGTAGTACATTTAGCTTTTTTTTTTTTTTTTACATAGGTGTTTATGTAGATAATGCCTAAAATCGTTCCACACTATATTTTTACTGTACAAATAGAAAAGAGGAAATGCATGGGAAGGCAGTAACAATCTGTAAATGATACTTTGGTTCTGTATCAAATCTTGAGATGAAAAATAAAGGAACAAGACAAAGATAATGTACCCCGAAGTTGAAAAGAACAACGTAAAAGCAATACACCAATTCAAATTTGAGGAAAAGAGGGAAAAACAAAGTAATTTGGATTAATCAAGTCAACAACCCTAAACATTTGTGCCTCCTTCCAGAGAATTAAAGTTTCATAGTCTGATTATATAGGGAATGCTGGTACAGGACCATGTACTGATATTAAAACTCCCAATCTTGAAAAATAAAGCTATCTTTTCTTTGATTTTGTTATGCAGGTGAGTTGTAACTTGACTAAAGGTACTGTCACACTAAGCAAGATTGCTTAAGCGTCAGCGATTTTATGACGCAGCAGCGACCTCGTTAGTAACGTCGCTGTGTGTGACTTGTAGCGGCAATGTGGCCCCCGCTGAGATGTTGCTGATCGCTTATGAACGTTCTGAGCCGTTTTTTGGTCGTTGGTGTCCCGCTGGTGAGCCTGAATCGCTGAGTGTGACACCCTTTATGAATGACTTTACCAGCGGCGCAGGCGGGACTAGGTTTTCCCAACGACCGCAGAGGTCGTTATACAGATCGCTGATCTCTGATGAGATCTTTGTGTTTGGAAGCTAACAAGCGACCACATAGCGATCGCACTAGCGATCTCGCCAGGTTGTGTCGTTGTCGTGATCGCTAGTGCGATCGCTAAGTGTGACAGTTCCTTAAGTCAGTACTGACTGTCTCCTCCACGAGCTGACAATAGAAATTTATGCAGCAAGGAAACACTTGGAGAGCCGTCTGTGGGTAGTCTGTGACGCCCCAGGAGAACATCCATAGACATCTACATAGAATGATGCTAGAGGTCACTACCTGTGAGAATATGCCTGCATCCCAAAAAAGCTACAATTTTGAGCACTTCCACCTAACTCTTTCCCTGCTCTTTCCCTACCGCAACCTCTACAATAAGTGCTTGAGGTTACTGGGTACATGTGGGAATGTCTGTGGAGGAAAGTGCCAGCACATTAGAGCCTTGATGAGACCTTGACTGACAGGAATCTAATGAGCCAATTCTGCAGTGACTCTTCCCCTTCAGATCACCTCCCATTTCCACATATAGGACAATTCACCAGCTGGTTAAACCTACACTGTGTGCAGAATTATTAGGCAAATGAGTATTTTGATCACATCATCCTTTTTAGACATGTTGTCCTACTCCAAGCTGTATAGGCTTGAAAGCCAACTGCCAATTATGTAAATCAAGTGATTTGCATCTTTGTAATGAGGAGGGGTGTGGTCTAATGACATCAACACCATATACAAGGTGTGCTTAATTATTAGGCAACTTCCCTTCCTTTGGCAAAATGGGTCAGAAGAGAGATTTGACAGACTGTGAAAAGTCAAAAATTGTGAGATGTCTTGCAGAGGGATGCAGCAGTCTTGAAATTGCCAAACTTTTGATGCGTGATCACTGAACAATCAAGCGTTTCATGGCAAATAGCCAACAGGGTCGCAAGAAGCATGTTGATAAAAAAAAAGGCGCAAAATAACTGCCCATGAATTGAGGAAAATAGAGCGTGAAGCTGCCAAGATGCCATTTGCCACCAGTTTTGCCATATTTCAGAGCTGCAACGTTACTGGAGTATCAAGCACAACGTGTGCCATACTTAGGGACATGGCCAAGGTAAGGAAGGCTGAAAAACGACCACCTTTGAACAATAAACATAAGATAAAACGTCAAGACTGGGCCAAGAAATATGTTAAGACTGATTTTTCTAAGGTTTTATGGACTGATGAAATGAGATTGACTCTTGATGGGCCAGATGGATGGGCCCGAGGCTGGATCAGTAAAGGGCAGAGAGCTCCACTCCGACTCAGACGCCAGCAAGGTGGAGGTGGGCTACTGGTATGGGCTGGTATCATCAAAGATGAACTTGTGGGACCTTTTTGGGTTGAGGATGGAGTGAAGCTCAACTCCCAGACCTACTGCCAGTTTCTGGAAGACACCTTCTTCAAACAGTGGTACAGGAAGAAGTCGGTATCGTTCAAGAAAAACATGATTTTCATGCAGGACAATGCTTCATCACATGCATCTAAATACTCTACAGCGTGGCTGGCCAGTAAAGGTCTAAAAGAAGAAAAAATAATGACATGGCCCCCTTGTTCACCTGATCTGAACCCCATAGAGAACCTGTGGTCCCTCATAAAATGTGAGATCTACAGGGAGGGAAAACAGTCCACCTCTCGGAACAGTGTCTGGGAGGCTGTGGTGGCTGCTGCACGCAATGTGGATCGTAGACAGATCAAGCAACTGACAGAATCTATGGATGGAAGGCTTTTCAGTGTCATCGTAAATAAAGGTGGCTATATTGGTCACTGATTTCTTTTTTTTTTTTTTTTGAATGTCAGAAATGTTTATTTCTAAATTTTTTGTTATATTGGTTTACGTGGTGAAAATAAACAAGTGAGATGGGTATATATTTGGTTTTTATTAAGTTGCCAAAAAATTCTGCACAGTAATAGTTACCTGCACAAGCAGATATCCTCCTCAGATAGCCAAATCTAAAAAAAACCCACTCCAACTTCCAAAAATATTTAGCTTTGATATTTGAGTCTTTTGGGTTGATTGAGAACATAGTTGTTGTTCAATAATAAAAAGAATCCTCTCAAATACAACTTGCCTAATAATTCTGCACACGGTGTGTTTAATTAGCAGAGGATGTATTATCTACATTAGGCAGTGAATGAACAGAGCAAAAGGTCAATCAATCGCCCTGAATTGTCTTTATTATTGTGTATGACCATTGTGCTGATGGTGGGGCATCTCGAAGCGTCTGACTTGTTTTCCACAGCTTCCACAAGATCCATATTGTATTATGTTACATGCTGTTTGTAGTAATTGACTGTGGACCATATTCTGGGTGTCTGACTTCTCGAATTTGAAATCTTCTTCCAAATGTTGTCCAGAGTTTTTTGTCTGGGCCCAGTGGGGATCATTTTCGTTTTTGCGCTGGTTTTTATCTACAGATTTTTGGTGCACTGGCTTTCCTGTTTGCAGTCTTGATATCACCCCTCCTATGACTCCATATCACGTTTCTGATGTTTTCTAAATGATCTCGTTCCAGTGTCTTCGAACACTTGTTGGTCATACGGGTGGAGTCTGGTCATCTCAGATGAGAGATAACATAATCATCAGTGGTTCCACAGACAGGACGTTAAAAGTGTGGAATGCAGAGACGGGGGAATGTATACACACTCTTTATGGACATACCTCCACTGTGCGCTGCATGCATCTACACGAAAAAAGGTCAGAACTTCGTACACTTTGTATCACAAGATTCCTAAGTGCATGTATTATCTAGTGTATCTCCCCTTTACTAAGGGACAAGTTCTCATTCTCCATGTTTAATATTTTGTGAATGACTGAATTGTGCTGGAAGGACTTGGCTCATCATAGACATTGGTTTTATATCCCTAGGATATGCCATTAATGATCAACCAATGTCTGATGTCAGACCACTGTCATTGCTAGAAAGCGTTGAGCCTTTTAGTTTTTAACAGCCATTGACTAATTTTGTTTATTTTGGAAACCATTTTTGGAATTGCCATAAAACGTCTTAAATAAAGAAGTGACTATATAATCATCTAAAGCCTTATCTTGTGTATGCAGGTCTTCTGCACATGTGTCTGTCTCCTTGGATACAATTTTAATACCTGTTTTCAATTATTTGATTTGACTTGGTAATCTTTACTATATAATGAGTGGCCAATGAAATGTTATGCATGACTTTCATACCTATGGCATTTAATAATTATGTTTCTCCAATACTATCAACAGGGTTGTAAGTGGGTCGCGGGATGCCACCCTTCGCGTGTGGGACATAGAGACTGGGCAGTGCTTACATGTTCTCATGGGGCATGTAGCGGCTGTCCGCTGTGTTCAGTATGACGGACGGAGAGTGGTTAGTGGGGCTTATGATTTCATGGTGAAAGTCTGGGATCCAGAGACCGAAACCTGTTTACACACACTGCAAGGCCATACAAACCGAGTTTATTCGTTACAGGTAAGAACAGCCTTTACTGGAAAAAAAAAATTCTATTTATTTCTGCTTCTGCATTTTGTAAAAAGAATTGGTTTTACTATATCAGGAATTGTCTGCAAAAAAACAGATTTTGGGTCTGTTTTATTATAAATGTATTTAGGTCAAATGCCATTCCAATTTCTATTTACTTTGCTCATAGCTCATTACTGCGTGCCCTTACCATCAGACTCTGCTGTCTTCACTCTGTCTGCGGAGATGCCCTCTGGTTACAGGGAACATCTGATTTCTCAAAGTGATTGGCTGTACCATTGTAGGTCACTGATTATCTGCCTTATTTCCATTGCATTACTGTACAATGAGTGCTTGTGACCTAATTTAATTTTACATTTTTGAGATCTAGGTCTGGGAGCATCCCTTTTTGCATCATGGGTCATGTTGTTTTTGATTTGTGTTTTGTAACCAGGGAATATATTGGTATAATTACATGATGAGCAGCCCTGTGTGTGTCATGTAAGATTGGATAAGATTGGAGCATGTGTAAGGAACAATGTAGGAATGGGATTGTATGGCTAGCTTTGTGTATGCTTCTCGTTCTTGACATATGGAAAAATTGTAGTTTTTTTTTTTTTTTATTATTATTATTATTATTATACATGTTTCTGCTCCTAAAATATTGGTGACCATCCAGGCAGCAATTTCCTGCACAACTGTTCTACCAGCTTATACTAATCCTTCCTGTTTAATTTCCATTATAAATGGCTTCTTTCAGAATTGAAAGGTAGAAAAAAATGTTCTCTCTTTCTCCAACGGAAGTAAATTTACTGATGTCAGAGACCCGTCAAATTGAAAGCATACTTGTAAGCACTCTGCAAACCTTCAGCCATCCTGGAGAGCCTGTACCTTCATTGGTGCCTTAATTGAAGCTCCGGTACTAGATCAGCTTGGATAGCGAGAAGTACAGGATTTGTGTCCCAGAAAGGTTATGGGTGAAGTGTATTAAGAGTTCCCACTGATTTTTGGAAACTTTTGGATTCCAGCCCAAGGTCCTCCACCAACGTCTACTACTTATTTTGCTTTTCCTACTATTCGCCCAGCTTGTGAAATACAGGTCTGCTAGTTGAAGCACTTGCGTTTCATACCGTGATGTGATGTCCCTATTGTCTAACACACTCATTTTTTTTCCTGACAGTTTGATGGCATCCATGTTGTCAGTGGATCTTTGGATACCTCAATCAGAGTCTGGGATGTGGAGACTGGGAATTGTATCCACACTCTTACTGGGCACCAGTCATTAACCAGTGGAATGGAACTGAAGGACAACATCCTTGTGTCTGGAAATGCAGATTCTACTGTTAAAATCTGGGACATTAAAACAGGACAGTGTTTACAGACATTGCAAGGTAATAAGTGCTCCATCATTGGCTAAACCATGTCCTTGTGTTATGAAGTAAGCCGACTAGGCCCAGAATGTCATGACCGTTAATGGCTGATCTTGCTTTCTTTTTCACTGTTTTAGTACAGAAATCCACTATAGGGAGCAGCTTTCTGCCTGTATGTAGCTACCTGTAGTTCACAAAACCCAAACAGATTAATATATTAGGTCTATAAAATAACAATTTGCCTTTGGAGATGTCAAATCTGTTCACGCTCTAGAAATCTCGGCGATAAGTGTCTGCTGTGAAACTTGCATTAACATAGTTTAGAATTTAGATTTAATACCCGATGCTTTGAATAAAGTCATTTAAAGTGCCATAAAAATAGTTCATTTTGGTTCAGAAGGAAAATATTTGCAGGGAAATAAAATGCTCCCTTGTCCTCGGCATCTAATCTTAGGAGAGGAAATCCTCCCCATTCCAGTGTCTTGATTTATTTGACTAGACAGCTTATGCTGCTTCCCAGTCTAATTAAGTCATTGGGTCTAATAAGGTGCTAGTAAGCCCCAAGTAATGGAAGAGATTTTATTTTTGATATGTCATTCTTGAGATTTTTTTTCATGGTCTGCTAGCTAAAGTTATCATTATTGTAAAGGGGCATTTGTTTTCTGTTGCAGTGCTGAATTGTTTTCATATTTTTACTTTTTAAAAGCCTAAAACTTGTTTTATGTTAATGAGGTCAAATTTTCATTTCCCATTCATTATTTGGGATTACAGGGGCAGATCTTAATTCTGCCTAATGTTTAGACATTGTAATATTCAACTAGACTGTCTTAACCTTTGTCAAATGTATTGCAGTGACTTGTTCTAGATAATAAATTTGGTACACCCATGAAAGTTATAAAACCTAGAATATAAACATATGGTGTAGTACATTGCAGTAAGTACTCAGCTGACCCCTTTTTTTTTCATAAAAAAAGCATAAGATCATCCCACCGCGACAAGGTATACCCAATCGGGATTGTCCCTAAAGGGTATGCCACACTAAGCAACATCGCTAACGGGATCGCTAAAAAACGTCACTATTTAGCGATCCCGTTAGCGATGTTGCTGTGTGTGGCAGCTTCCGGCGACGAGCTTCCTGCTGGGATCTCGCTCGTCGCTGGAATCGCTCCGGACCCTTTTTTCATCGCTGGCGCTCCCGCTGGGTGAGTATCTTATCTCTGTGTGGCACCTTTTCTTAGCGATTTAGCGGTACTTTTGTACCGCTAAATCGCTAAGAAGATCGCTAACGGCGATAGCGTCGTTAGCTATATCGCTAAATGTGGCACACATTTAGCGATATTAAAACGATCCCGCTAGCGATCTCATTAGTATGCGCCGCTAACGAGATCGTTAGCGGGAGCGTTTAGTGTGGCAGTACCTTAACTCTAGTACTTTGCCTCACTTTGTGTCAGCTGGCCCCTAAATAAACAGGGGCAGAGCAGGACCTGGTCATGACTGTTTCACACCTGTCTGTAAGTAGATAAGCTGCATAGCCCAAGCCCCAGCCACAATCCCAAATGCATAGAGTACAATAAACTTGTAGCAAAACCAAAAAGAAGTGCCAGCACACCTGTTACTACGATGTCTAGGTGCACATATACATTGTGGCCATTAATATACAGATCTAACCTACAATAAAAACAATCATAAGTTTGGCAGATCCAAGAAACTCATCTACACTACCTGTTGGTTGACTTTTTTTTTTACGTCAAAGTATTGACACAATTTTAGTGTGCTTGGTCCCATTTTCTGCCACTCCCTCTTCCCGCTAGGGCAGGTCTCCTTGTTAAGTGAAAGTGTAATAAGACTTGGCACTCAACTTAAATGTTCGAAAGATCATCCTTGTTGAGTGAGGTGCATAAAATGTCAAAAACAAAGTTGACACAAGACAGGTATGGTAATTTTGGGGGGCTAATTATCCCAATATTATGGTAAATTTATATTTCTTCATCTCCCTCCAATGTGTTTTCTTTTATAAGGTTGTTTTTGTACAAGTGTCTGAAATGGCATTAGATTGAGTTGAACCCTGTGAAGGCCAGCTCCAAAAAAATGGAGTTGGTCATAATGGACTCCCCTTATGTTGCCTTCTGATTTGGCTACATAATTAATGAGTGCAGATATAGAATTCAGCATTGGCTTTTTTTTGTAACTTTTTTTTTATGTAATGACCCACTAAACTTTTTTTTATTATTTCTATAGGTCCCAACAAACATCAAAGTGCTGTGACTTGTTTACAGTTTAACAAGAATTTTGTAATAACCAGCTCAGATGACGGGACTGTAAAACTGTGGGACTTGAAAACAGGCGAATTTATTCGGAACCTGGTCACATTAGAAAGTGGAGGAAGTGGAGGTGTTGTGTGGCGAATTCGGGCCTCCAACACGAAGCTTGTATGTGCTGTCGGAAGCAGAAACGGGACTGAGGAGACAAAGCTGCTGGTGCTGGACTTTGATGTGGACATGAAGTGAAGGCTCGGGAAATTAATTTGTCCAGATTTCTAGACTGCATAATTTCCGTATTATTTTTTATTTTTTTTGCCTCCCACTTCTTACCCAGTCCTTCCCTCCAAAAATATTCATTGGCCTTGGCAAAACAGGATCTAGGCTTGGGACAACATACGGCAAAGACCTACCCATGGTGTATGAGAAGACATCTTGTCACAAAATGACTTCCCATTTTGACGTGGGCTACCTTTTTTTTTCTTTTGCAAAAAGTAGGACTCTCCAAATGAAACCAGGTGCATTTATTTCTAGCAGTCTCCAATTGGTCATAGGGCAGCCTAAGTAGCTGGGCTGTCCTAAAAGCTAGACCCTAACTAAGCGCTTCACAGATTACTGGTTGACTTCAGAAGAGAGCAGTTGCAACAAAGTCATTTTCTTATTTTTCAAATTCTGAAAACAAAAAAACTGTGAATTTTATTTTATTTTTTTTGTACAGTTTCATCACTTTTTTGTGGACTATTGCCAATGTCAATCAATCACAGTATTAGCCTCTGTTTCTCTACTTCTTGTTGCTTCCATCTACATGTTTCAATGTATATGTTGCTCTGCGGTGACAAGCTTGTCCTTACGTTCTCAGATGGATATAAAATCTTGATGCTGGTGCTAGCAAGTAGGTCTTTTCTAAATGGGATTGTTGTCCCACAGCTGTACTGTATTCCCAGTGGCCAAACATATTTATGCTGCTAAATGAAAGGAGAGGAAAAAAAAAGCAAATTTTTTTTTTTAATTATTATTATTTTACTGCTGTGACGTTTTAGTCCCAGACTGAATTGCAAATTTCTTCTAGTTTGGATACAGAAATAAAGACTTTTGCCACTGAGAATTGAATCCACTGTGCCTCTAAGAGGCCGAATGTGGGCCAGTTTCAGATAATTAAGAGTGAAGTTTGCTTGCAAAGAAAAAATGAAAAAAGATTTGAGTGTGTAAAGCTTATTTTCTTTTTCTTTTTTTTTTTTCTTTCTTTTTTTCTTTTTTGAGCAAAATGTAAACACATTCCTTAGAACAGAGGAGTTGTAGCCTGTTCTTTTGGGAACTTTTTGTTGTGAGGCTGTGGTGAATGTTAAAATATATATTTAAAAAATAAAAAAGTACATAACACAACTGACAAAAACAAAACTGATCAGACTCCATAGATGACAGTATTTGGGGGAAAACAGCTGTTACAGTCCAACAGGGCATGTTGACAAATGAAGCAGAAGGCAAGAG
>VIAB01004421.1:120790-134788 GCA_009801035.1 Oophaga pumilio | reverse complement strand
GCAGGGAGGTGCGGAATTGCCGCGGAAATTTCTATGGCAATTCCACAACGTGTGCACATAGCCTAAAGCAGACGCCATGTGAACACATTTTTACTTCCTGCTTTTCAGGCATAAACCTTATTTTCAAAATCGCAGCATACTTTGGGTATCAAGAATGGAGTTTTATACTCCAGGTTTGAACATAAAACTACCGGGGGTAGTTATTAGGTGCATGTTTGGGCCAGAAAATGAAATCTGATGTGATTTACGCCAATTTTCTTATGGTAAATTTGTTTCATGGTGGTTTGCTACATCCCATTTTTGAAAGACCACAACCTTAGGTCTACATAAAAGGGCAAAGCGACGCAAAGGTTTTGCACTGAAGTTTTGCTGCTTTTTTTGTGCTTAAAAATGAAGTTGAAATGATGTTATGTCATTACATTTATTTCTGTTATTCTTTTAACATGACACAGTTTCCACTTTGACACAATATTTCATTTGATCAAATTACCGTAAGTCAATTTCTGAAATTTAGCTAATCTTTCAATCAATGTATCAAGACGGCACATATTACATGATGGACCAGGTGCAATGACACGCAAGGCACGTGCTCCTAGCCTAAACCATTGGCAATTGTTTAGCCACAATTATACTTCTTTTTCAAAAATAATTTCTCTTTTTTGCCACTTTTTGCTATATCGAATAACTATGGGTGGTCACAGTAGTGATAACACATTGTGTCAATTGGACACTTTGACAGTGTGGTCACTCATACAAGAAATACCCCAAATGATTTATGGAAAAGGAGACGGAGGCAATCGGAACATGAAGGGGGAGGGCTGGAATACGAAAGCAAATACTTGCTGTAAACTAATATTTTTATCTTTTGATTATACAAAATTATATCACATATTGAGCTTAAAATACATTATGAAAGTATAATTTACAAGGTTATTCACATAAAGAGTTAAATTTTAATACTCACAGTAATTAGCAGCTCGGCAATGTGTATAAATAGCTAGGCAATGCAATTATGTACAGTATTTATGTATGGAGAGGTGTCACAGCTGCATATCCTTAGACGAGTGCCAAAAAAACATATGGATTTTAGTGTTGCCCAGTGACCTCATTGTATTCACCGTTAAGAAACCAGATGAAGTTTTGCATATGCTTAGATCAGGGAAAAAAGAAAGAGGTAACGCTACACAAATAGCACACAGGAGAGATGAGCTAAAATGAAGAAAAATGATGCAAAAGGAGTGTATTGCACAGATTTCTTTGTATTGATTAAAAACCTGAAACAATATTTTTTCTAAACTATTTTTATTTTCTGAATGTAAATTTTTAAGCTTTATTTTCTGCACATGATGACGCGGCCATCCACAAGGACCATAGGAAAGTGTAGTCTGGAGATGACTCATTGGCTTCTATAGAAGAGTGATGTAGACATGCTTTGTCACCTGTGCGGAGGTTGTTGCGCAGAGAGGGGGAAGGGGTGAACTATGACCTTCTCTTATTGTAGATAGTGGATCCTGTGTTGTCTATGTATAGTTTTTACCCTTTGTTGTAATTCTGACTGTGTTGATAAGATGGCTGCTGAGAATAGATCTCTATAGATCAGGAAGTTTAAGTCATGCGATAAGGCTTGTTAAAGGGTCAATATTGAATTTTTGGATTGCTGACTCCAAAATGTGGTGCTAGAGTTCTAGTCCTCTTCCTTTCAGAAGAGGATATTTGCATTTATTACCAGAGGAGCATTGCATGGCCTGTTTCGTTTCCTTATACCGGATTGGTGCTATCCAGAAGCAGCAACGTTTTTTGATGAATTTTCTATACACATTATTGAAAACTTGGACAAACCCACCAATTTTAGCAAAATCAAGTGTCAGTCTAAAGTGTAATGAGGGCCTCACGACTTTCCTTCACGGATGATGTCATGGAGAGAAGGATACAGTCTGCTGAATTTCAATGGCCGATCCTTTATTCAGTACAGAGATAAGCCGCTGCCAGGGAGTCTCCAAAAACAAAGGAATACTCGGCCAAATGATGGATCGGCTGACAGCTATGTATTGTGCATGGAAGACTTAAGGGTTCTTGTAAAAACTGCAAATTTTCAGGCTGATTTTAAAATAGTGTATAAAGAATGACAGTGACAACATTTTATTTTAATATGTTTAACAGAAGAACTTGATTTAAACAATGTTTTCTGACTTAAAATACTTTATATTTACATTAAAAAATATGCTCAGTTTTAATCAACCAGAATGAATTAAACCTTCAAGAATAAGACAGTTTTGGGCTAGAATAATTTTCTTTTTTTCTCCTCACTTTCCACCAGCAATGCCATTGTTATCTATTTTGTCTATGTAGCGGTGTCTTTTACTTGTGAGACTAGTCTTAGATTTCTATGGCATCTTTTTAAAGGTGAATATAACTTAGTAATAAATATTCATGGTTAATCTGTATTAATTTTTGTTCTTTTTGTAGAATCAGTATTTCATTGAAGTAAACTTTAGTATTAATATTTTTTTATTAGACTTTTTATATCGCAATATTTTACTGTGCTTAAAAAAAAGCTCTACAACATGTTAGGGCACTCCTACAGTATGTAGTAATAAATAATGGACAATTCTAATGGTCTTTGTTATGTCATTAACTGTCAGTATAAAAAAAAAACAGTATTGTCATCAAAATGCTGGTACTGGTGGCCCCCTCCCTGGTCAGTATCTCAGTCAGCTTTGACTTCATTACTGAAAGGGTTAAATGATGAACATCAGTGTTTTTTAATAACATGAGCTAGTAATTGCATATGTTATCCTATGGGTGATAGTACGGTGTCTGCAGGATCGCTGTCAAATATGGGATAACTGCATCACCTCAGCCAAGGAACAATAAGTATATGAACAAAATAAAATGAAATACACAACATGACATTTTTGGTGTTAAATGGCCACAGATTTATTTATAACCATATGACTATGGCAATCACAGCAAAAGTCAGGTGAAAGGAAGCAGATTATGAGATACCGTAAGATACCCCAACTGCCCATCATCGGTCAGACAGAAGTTCTGGCTTGATACAGGAGTTTAGGGTCCCGCCCTTTCAACAATCATGTGCCCCCTTCACTTCGTAATTCAAGGATCTCATTCTGTACATTTAGATCAGATTGCAGTTAGCCATCTATTGACTTTTCTAGGAAATGGTTAAAATGACCTGTGTATACATTTTAGCTATAAAAAACAGACCTTTAAAGTATAAAAGGGTATGTTTCCACGTTCAGGAAACACTCCGGATTTGCTGTGTGTTTGACGCTGTGCGCTGGCGCAGCGTCAAACTCGCAGCGTCCAGATGTTACAGCATAGTGGAGAGGATTTCAAGAAATCCCGTTTCCACTATGCTGCAAAACACGCAGGCAGAAGACCTGCGTTTCCGGACATGCGGCGCGTCTTTTTAGACCGCAGCATGTCCTATTCCCTTGCGGCGACGCTGCGGCGCTGCAAGGGAAATAACACAGAGCTATGTAGCCTTGCGGTCATTCCGGTTGTGTTCCGGATGTGTTCCTGAACACATCCGGAATGAGCGCGCGTTCTCTAGGGGGCAGGGCTTTGGGCGGAGCGGACTTTCCGCTCCGTCCAAAGCGCTGTGTTTCCGGACCATGGAAACACAGCCTCAAAGTCTTGTGTTTCCTATTTATTCTTTTTTTATATATAAATCTTTTTTTCTTTATTTTTGTACAACTTTTTTGCCCAATATAAGGATTTTATAGTCATTTGTTTCTCATTCACAGTATTTTAGAAAAATTCTGCATGTTTATAAAATATGCACAGACCATCCTATTTTATACCTTGACTTTGTGGGTAATTAATTTACAAAATGAGTAAAATAAATGAAAAATAAAAAAATAAAAATAGGTAAATATAAATAAATCAATTAAAAAAATCACTGTCAATCAAAATTGCTGTTACTAGCCCAATAAAAATTAGTGGTCCTTTGTGGTCATAAAAAAAAGAAACAGACCCTTCTTTTTCCAAAGATATAACCCGATATCAGCAAGAAAAACAATGACAGAAAAATTGAGCTCTACATATCATGAAAAAAAGTTACAAAAATTGCTTGAATATTGGAATGAAAATATTTTTTATAGCTGTTTAAACCGCATGTATGAAAAAGTATGAAAATGTGCTTGGTTAGGAGCAGGAATAAATGGCCCGGACTTTAACTGGTCAAGTGAATTTTATTAAAATGTTAATAATGTTTAAATATCTTTGTATTTAAAAAGTCAATGTAATTGACATTCCTCAACCTAGAATCTGCAAAAACTCTAGTGCATGCCCTCATCATCTCCCACCTTGACTACTGTAACCTCATACCTTGTGGCTAACATTCTTGCACCCCTCCAACCTTTCCTAAACTCTGCTGCCCGACTAATCCACCTGTCCCCCCGCTATTCCACGGTCTCTCCTCTCTGTCAATCCCTTCACTGGCTCTCTATTACTCAAAGACTCCAGTTCAAAACTCTAACCATGGCATACAAAGCCATCCACAACTTGTCTCCTCCATACATCTGTGACCTTGTCTCCCGGTACTTACCTACATGCAACCTCCGATCCTCACATGATCTTTTTCTCTACTCCTCTCTTATCTTCTCTTCCCACAATCGCATACAAGATTTCTCCCACACATCCCCCCTAATCTGGAACTCTCTACCACAACATACTGTATCAGACTCTCGCGTACCGTGAAAATCTTTAAAAGGAACCTGAAAACCAACCTCTTCCAACAAGCTTATAACCTGCAGTAAGCACCGATCCACCAAATCACAGATCTGCCCTCACCTACTGTATCCTCACCCATCCCTTTTAGATTGTGAGCCTTCACGGGCAGGGTGCTCTCTCATCCTGTATCAGTCATGACTTGTATTGTTTAAGATTACTGTATTTGTTTTGTTTTTTATTATGTATACCCTTCCTCACATGTAAAGTGCCATGGAATAAATGGTTCTATAATAATAAATAATAATAATAAAAATAATTATTATTTGGTCGCCTTGTCCTCGTTAGACATTTTACTACTTATTTTGAGTTTTCCCTATTGACTGGCACTATAATACCCAGCTGATTCCAGACTCATTGTTTTACAGTCAGACTTCAAAGTAAAAATTTCCTTGTAAATGGGAATATTATAAAAGTAATTCACAGTTATTATCCAAATTTTAACAGGTTTTTTATATCAGGCATGTTGTAATTAACATAGTAATTTAAAATGAGAATTAACATTTGCACATAATTATCCCATTACTTTATATAGAAATCTGGCGGCTTCATTGCTTATATGGATATACCATGAGATTTCTTTTTCATATATTAAACTCATATTATATATACTAACTTATAAAATGAATTACTTTAGCAAGCGGAAAAAAATAGCTCCTCTAGGGTGAATCTGGTTACCCTATGGGTCTTGATGAAAGATTTAACTTTACTACTAATTAAATATTTATTGAATGGAAATGACTGATATTTGTACACACTACAAGTTTTCTGTTTGTTTTGCAGCACTTTTAATACAACTTAAATTTAAAAAAAATATCAGCATGCTCTAACTTTTTTTGGGGGGGGATGTGGAGGGGCAATGATTCCCAGTTGACTTTTTTAGAGGGAATGAATGCCAGGTACTTGTTCTGCTTCATTTTGATAATCTATTAGTACACTTTTTTTTATTTAAAAACAGTGTTATATTCAGATGACAAAATGTTAGGCGGTGTTTTACTGCGATATTTAAAATAGTGTTTCATTTTTTGTCTAGGATGTTAGAACCTCTAATATTTCAATGTCCAGTAAGTAAATAAATGGTAAGCAGTAGAGATGAGCGAACATATTTGAGTGGAATTTAATTCTACTCGAACATTACTAAATCCTACATTAGCCAAAATGAGGATTTTTTTGTAATTTGCTTCTGTGAGGATTCAGCAAAATAATGGTCACTGGCTGCCACTTTCTGAGTTGTAAAGGACTATGAATAGGTTAAAAATAAAAAAAAAATACTTGTACTCACCTTACCACTAACCTCTCCATCTCCTCAGCTCTTCGCTTCCTCTTATCTGTCCTTTCAAGCACTGAAAACCCCAGACTAGGCCAGAACGATTGTTCTGCCTTCATACACGTTGACACGGTGTGCAATCTAGCATACAGCCTAAACCACAGTTTCGTACTCTAAATAAGCAGACTGTCCTCTGTAGTCTAACTTGTTTATTGGTGAACAGTATAGAACATGCGCGGTAAAACTATAAAAATACAAATGACATAGATAAGTATTGGGCAATGATCACACAGCAGACACTTTATAAATAACAGGAAAGTATACAGTATGATGCAAACTTTAACATGGAAATACACAGGATTCTAATAACATCTCCTATGCACCGGCTGCTATACAGTTAATAACCTCCTAAACACTGCATTGCTAGAGAAGATGTTGATCTTACCAGATATGCTTTACCAAGATAGCAAACTCAAGTTGGAGAAGTTACAGGAGAGCACATGAAACACGTGTATTTCCTGAAGTACACAGAAGAAAATGGAGTTCTTCTTCCCAGAATACCTTGCTTCAATCCCACAATGCAATACTCTATCTGCTTGTTAAAGGCACAGGCTATAAATTCAGCTACCACTAGATGGTGCTATAACAAACAAAACCAGCACACAATAAGAAACATACTGCCCAGTACTCAGATGGACAGAACAACGATTTTGTGCATGTGCGAGAAATGTCATGGCACATGCCGTGACATCATGATGTTGTGACCATTCGTTCAATCGCCCAGAACCCTCCTGATGCTCATCAAAGCCAGAATGCCCAATCGTGGTGATGATGAAATTTGGCAAAGAACGGATGAGTGACGATGAGGAATGTAGGTGCAAGAGAGGTTAGCAGTGAGTATTTTTTCTTTTAACTTTTAAATATTAGGCTTGCTATGTTTTGGGGACTAAACAGACCCATAGCATAATAAGGGACATTAAAATTGTGAAGAATAACTTTTCTGTGAATCAAATTTTCTGGCAAAATTCACATTAACAGGAGAATTCCATTTTTTCCCAGATCTGCTCATCTCTATTAAACTGTATAAACTCAAATATAATATTACAAATCTAAAAAACAATTTTTTTATTGACTATATCATCATGAATAATACTGTAAGTTTAATAATTAGAAAACAATTACAGCTTCTACCCCTCCCTGAATTGAAGCCTCATTATTGACATCCCTTTCAGGGACTGGGCTTGTCCTTGCTCTACTGGGCATGTGTCAGTTGTCAATTCCATTAAATGCTCAGAAGATTCTTGCCACTGTAAAATATGCACAGTGACAGTGCGCTTTCTGGGTCTAAGCAGAAGTGACATGCCGGCAAGAGAGCGCTTCGTAAGGATACACAGCAGGAAAAGCAGAGAGCAGTGCAACCCCTGCAAGTGACATCACATTGCGTTGTCTTGCTGGATTATCACTTCTTATCGAAGCCAGCAAGCGAGCGCACTGTCACTGTGCATACGCTGACGAGCAAAAGGATAACAATGTTTTGAACTTTTGATTTTCAGGCTCCATATCTCACTATCCACTACGTCTTTGATCATTAGACTACCATAATTTTGTAGACAATCATCTTGGCTATTTCATACATAAATTAGACTTGCAGCTATTTTGAACATGATTAGTTATGCACATTCTTGTCATGTCACTGCATTGTTATTGTTTTGCTCTTAAAACTCTAAATTTTAATTTGTATTATTTTGGTAGTATTTTGTAATTCCACCTTTGGCTTTCAACACTGACTGAATCCTTTTGGGTATGCCCTCCATCAGATTCACACATGTCTCAATTGAAATCTGATCCCAGGTCTCTTCTACACGTTACCGAAGTTGGTGCATACTGGTTGACTTACTTCTATGTATACAGCATTTTCTTCAACTCTACTCACAAGTGTCTGATTGCGTTGAGGGATGGGGACAGTGGAGGCCAATCCAGCACCTCTACTTCAATTTCATTGAACCATTTCCTCCCAATCTCGACATATGCTTTGAGTCATTGACCTGCTGGAACACTACATCGTCCTTTTCATACCAATAGTACTTGAGTGCATGAAGTAGCTAATCTTGTAGAATACTCACAAACAGGTCAGAATTGAGACCACCATTGATCCTGGCTAAGTATTCAATGCCTTTGGCTGTGAAACAACCCCATGTCATCAAGCTTCCTCCACCGGACTTGACAGTCCCTTCAATTTCTCAATCTGTTACCCCTTTTTTCTTTGGTTTCTTTCAAACCCATTTGCACCCAGCAGAAAATAGTCTATTGACTTTTGTCTCATAGCTCTAAATAACCATTTTCCAATGTTCTAATGTCCACTTTTCATACTTTTTTTCAAACTTGAGCCAACACTTCTTATGACGATATTGAAGTTAAGGCTTCTAGACCTTTTTTCAGGCTGCCATTCCAGATTTGTGTAATGTGCATCACATGGGGTTTGCATGGAGAGCTGTGATCTCACCATTATGAAACATACAAGCCACCTCCACTGGCGTATTTGTCGTGCCAGAACTGATAGACCTTGTGATGATCAGAATTGTTGACTCCAATATTTTGCCTGGTTGTCCACCTCTTGGCATTTTCATGGATGGATGAACTTCATTTCATATTCTTCCAACAGTCATGGTACTCACATGATGCAGCACATGATGCAGTTTGGCAATTTTCTTGTCTGAGAGACAGCTATCAATGAGCTGGATGATGGTGTTTCTCTTCTCTTGGGAAATCTTCTTCATGGCTGCTCCTAGAACCAGTGTCCTTTTGCTTGGGAATAAACCTAATAAAACACTGTTCTACTAGGGAATGTGAGAACAGGTGGTAATTTATAGTATACATGAAGAAAGATTTTTTTTTGCCAGCACCAGGAGCAAAACAGTAAGAATGCAATGACATGACAAGAATCTGCATAACTTATCATATGATAAATAACTGTTGCAAGCCAAATTTATGTATAAGATAGTCAAGATGCTTGTCTATAAAATGATGGTAGTCTCAAGTTCAAAGCAGTAGTGGATGGTGAGACATGGAGCCTGTAATTCAAAAGTTCAAAACATTGTTAACTTTTGATCATCAGTGTATTGCATATAGGAATGCCTGTAGGTGCATAAGCTATTTAGGGACGTTAGGGGAGTCAGGGTGTTGTCAGATCTGCATAGGGACCTCCACTCCCCACTTTCCTAGTGTTTAGGCTTCCAGACCCTCTTCCTGTTGTTGTGCACCTAGTTGCTCCTTCACCCAGCGTGACAGCACCACTAAGTGACTGGAGTACTGAACGTCCAATTATTATTACATTAATTCCAAGGTTGTATTGATGATGCTGCAAAAGTGATTTATTCAGATAGTGGGTCTTTTTGTAACAAAGCTTCAATCAGCCAGGTTTTTATTTATGTGCTTTGGTTTGTTTTTATGATGCTTTAAATTTCCTTATATATCCAAAATATAGTGCTTAAACATCCTTTAAACCACCAATAACATTATAAAAGTTTAGTTTTTAGATTAAAATAAGTTTTGAAGGTGAAACTAGTGTTAATGAGAGATTTATACAGTATTTAAATTCACCATATTACATACTGGTTCTTAGTAAAGAATATTAAAGTTCCTAAGAGCTTTAAGCCTAGGGGAATAAATAAAAGGGATTAATGGTAAGGTTACTTAGATTTTCAGCTGAGTTACTAAGGGATGTTAAGGTGTTGGTTAAAATAGACTTCATTTAATGTTAAATTATAATTTCACAATTGTAATCTTTCCTATTTCTTAACTTTACTACATCTCTGTTGTCCTCTTGTAGTGTTACAGAACTAAATTATCTTTGTTTCATAAATCATTTCTAATGTTCTTTTGAGTAATGAAGTTATAATGATGTGTTTCAACCTGTGAAGTGATAAATAAACTGATGATAAATTCTGTACTTTGAAAGTAAATCTGATAATGGTACAGTTGTTTGCAAGAAAGGATATAATAATTAGATATGGACCTTGAATGTATAAATAAGAGATTTAAAGGACAGTAAAGATTTTGTGGACATAATCAAGATGTAAAGTTATCTGTGAAAAATTAAATGTCTTGATACTTCCATCATAAATTATTGTAGACCTAGTAGACTGTAGATACATACTGTATATTCTAGCATTGGCTACCTTGCATAAGTCTTCTCCTAGCCCAGCCATCACCGATTTATGCTCCCAAGACAAAGATACCTTTTTTAAAAAATATGTCCAAAAAACTTTACCAACCTTGAAATGCCCTTTATAGTAAATGACCTTGCGTAAAACTATAGATGAGTGGATTAAAGGGAATCTGTCACCTCATTATTTGCATATAATATGCGGCCACCTCTGTTAGAGGCTTATCTACAGCATTCTGGAATGCTGTAGATAAGCCCCTGATGTAACCTGAAAGATAAGAAAAACAAGTTAGATTATACTCAGCCGGGGGGCTGTCCGGTCCGATAGGCGTCGCAGGTTCGGCGCCTCCCATCTTCATGCGATGACATACTCTTCCTTGCTTCTGCGCAGGCGTTATTCTCTACCCTGTTGAGGGCAGAGCAAAGTACTGCAGTTTGCAGGCGCCGGGAAAGGTCAGAGAGGCCCAGCGCCTGCGCACTGCAGTACTTTACCCTGCCCTCAACAGGGCAGAGAATAATGCCTGTGCAAGAGCTGCAATAGAAGCAAGGAAGAGGACATCATCGCATGAAGATGGCAGGCACAAGACCCGGACCTGCGACACACATCGGACCGGACAGCCCCCCGGGTGAGTATAATCTAACTTGTTTTTCTTATCTTTCAGGTTACATCAGGGGCTCATCTACATCATTACAGAATGCTGTAGATAAGTCCCTAATGGTGGTGGCCGCATCTTATATGCAAAAAATGAGGTGACAGATGCCCTTTAATCCACAAAGGATCAAGTTCAACTCAAAGCTCCTAAATTTTGATGATTTTGAAATTCGAGTAAAAAATTAACTTGCCCGACACCATTTCCCAAACAGCTCAAGCATCAGATTTTGCATTGCCATGCTGGTCTCCTCATATTGCCTCACAGCTATGACATCTTTTGTACTATGGCCGTCAGTACCTGGGACATCACAGATTAGCGGTTGCCAGTGGAGAAGAATTTGTAGGGCAAGTAGTTTTCATCTCCAGAGTCACTGGGCTAGTCTCTTTCTTCTGTAGAGTGAAAGCTCTTTTGGTCAGTGGGGTCCTCTCTTTTTCTGTCCTCTCCCACACAAGTATTTTCCAAGCAATTACCAGTTTTACTGTATTGAGATTCACACTAATGTATCTGCCGAAAATCTAATTTTTTCTGAAAGATTGGCAAAGTTACAAAATTTGAAATTCAAAAGATCCACTCATCTCTACATCTTACCTGCTGCTTGACAAATACAGCTGGTACAATGATTCTAAACTGCAATATTCCTAGGACTTTGCTGACATTACTAAACTAAAATAGTAATTTGTTTGTAGCAAGTTTTCTAGACCTCGTGGATCATCACCGAATCTAGTATTACACCATGCCTGTAAAAGTCAATGACCTGTATATACATAGTACTAATCTCCCAGATCTTCCACTCTTGCAAAGGAAGTGGTGGTCTTTATTGCTGTTTACGTCTTTTCCAATGAACCCAAAAGAATGTTTAGCCACTAAACAGTGAACAGAGCAACAGTTTTCTGCTCAGTTCATTGTGTCTATCCAACCACTGTTTAACCCCTACTGATCTCATATTCATGATCTATCCAATAGATAATTCATTAATATGTTAGTTATGGCAACCCCTTTAATTAAAAATGCTTTACCATTTGGTGTATAGAGATCCAAAACAGACCCAGTGCACGTGGCTGACAGTGCTGGTTTCTTTTATAGCATCAGCTCAATCAGTACATATGGTACGGTACGCTGAATATTGCATTATGCCTCTTTATGATATTTAGGTAGCGGGACCGCTCTCATACAAAGTAAATATATAAAGGGCAAGGTACATGGCATAAACTCACCGTAAAGGCAGAGCAAACCTCATCTGTAATATTAAGTATTGCTACATCTGTTAAATGAAAATTCCTGGACATAAACAAATTTTCCAGTCTCTTATTACTCCATTGCCTCACAGTAACCTATTGCTGAGCAATGTAGAGAGATCTGGATCAGGAAGGACCAGAATTATTCACACATGATTAATACAGAGATTGGGAAAATGTAAGAGCTGGATTTTCTCATATAAATCATACTGTGCACAATCAAACCGTGTGTAAGACTGTGGAGCATGATTTACAGGGAATGGCAACTGTGCTCTGTGCCTGCAGCCCTATAAGAAAGCATGTCTGAGAAAGCAAGACTTATAAATAAGAAGCAGAATTTACAGAACACTTTTATTACAGACAGTATGGATAGACATATGGAAAGATATGTTTAACGGAATATACAAATCTCTATATTTTAGTTGCACTTGGGGATTAAAAGTGTTCTCAAAATGAAATGATACAGAGAACATCTATCAATGGTGAAATTGATAGGTAAACTGTCCTATAACAAATGTACTATGTGTAATGAAAGGCAGGGTCTATCATACACGATATCTGGGAATGTCCTATCATCCATACCTATTGGTCTCATGTTTATAGCAAAATACAATGTGTAATACAACTTTATGGTTCCTGGGGGTGTCCTTTATGGTAAAAACCTACTAGGCTTAGTAGCTGATCTGGTCCTTACTAAATGTGGAAGAATTCTCTATAGATAATGCTATAGACCAGGAAGTATATACTCTTCTTAGTTAGAGATGACTAAATAACCTCTCTGTTTCTGCTTACCATTCAGCTCTTTTGGTGGACATGGTTGTATTTATGTGTAATCTTACGTACTCAACTAGAAGGACCTAAAATTTGAGTTCTCCAGCTTTGGGACCTATGGTTGAGTTCTGAAAAAGCTACTGCATAAATGAGCAATTAATTACCTTTATCGAAAAGGGTTGTCTCCTTTCAGATGATGTTTGGCCCTGGCTGCAGTTTGTTAAAACATAAGAAACCACATTGTTCTCACCCTCCATGTCAAGTTTCCTATGCTACTATTGGCATTTGGCATTGGCTGCGGCGCTGACATCACATCGACATTGCGGCTCAGTGGCTCTGAAAGTAGGGCTCTGTCTACACGGGCAGACCTTTGAACATACTAATTGACTGTTGATGTGATGGCAGCCCTAAAGCCTATGCTAGATACGAGGAGCCGGGGTGGAGACTTGCCGACGGACTCGAAGAAGGTTGTCTACAGTCCCTTTTGTTATATTTTAACAAACAGTAGCCGAACATCATCTGAAAGTGGACAATACATTTAATGAGTATGAAAGTGGTGCACATGTGGTTTTATGCAATGTTCTACTGATTCTTATGGTCTATTATTATGGCACTTTAATGAATGTTATCTGTGATATGTTCTTAATCCAATCACACTGTCTTGGATACTGTTTACTTGAAACAGTTCTGAATATATGCTTATGTATTGTTAATATTAAAACCAAAGAATAAAATCACTGACTGCATTTATATTTACTAGTTCTAATACACGGAAAATCTGCATTGTGTTTACAATTAATTGTGGATGTAAGTGCATCTCATGCTTCTGCTGGAACATATGTTCATATGATATTACAAGAAAACTTTCATAAAACAGCACCTCGGGGAGTTGTTCAAGGTGCACTCAGGAAATTACTGTAGAAACAATATGCAAAGAAAACCCTCCGTATGGAAAAAAATGGATGTCTGGATAATTCTATTTTCATGGTAACCTTTTATTCGTATCATTACAGGTGTGAAGTCACTGATCATCATGTCAGTCATGTGTAATGAGAGTTTTGGCTTAGTATAATGATATTAATGTTAATCTGTTTCAATTACAAGATTCTAAGCATAACATAGAAAAATATTTAGACTTGAGAGTCCTCAGTGGTT
>VIAB01004421.1:103696-114022 GCA_009801035.1 Oophaga pumilio | reverse complement strand
TACTGGCTAACACGGTACGAAGATACACATCTTTCCCATAAGCATAACATAGTAATTCATAGGTATATAGACATATAGTGCCTATATGTGCTATGAGGCCTCAATAAAAAGTAGAGTATTAGAAAGGCTGTTATTCTATTCTTATTTTAATATTGTTCTATTCTATTCCAAAATTCTATCTATCTATCTATCTATCTATCTATCTATCTATCTATCTATCTATCTATCTATCTATCTATCTATCTATCTAATGTTTAGGAACATGTTCACACTGACCATTAAACAGATAAAACCTAAGAGAGAAACAAATTGAACATATACCCTGCTATAAGTAAGTAAAAAGCAATAGTGCATAAAAATAACATAGGGAACGTGGACACTCTACAGAGCCTGTACGTGCACTATGTTCCAGGCCATATGGGTACTCTATAAAGGCTGTAAGTGCACTGTGCACCAGGCTTTACTGACAGTGTGCACCAGGCTTTATGAGCACTCTACAACACCTGTATGTGCACTATGCACCAGGCTGTATGGGCACTCTACAAAGGCTAGAAGTGCACTGTGCACCAGGCTTTACTGGCAGTGTGCACCAGGCTTTATGGCTACTCTACAACACCTGTATGTGCACTATGCACCAGGCTGTATGGGTACTCTACAAAGGCTAAAAGTGCACTGTGCACCAGACTTTACTGGCAGTGTGCACCAGGCTTTATGGCTACTCTACAACACCTGTATGTGCACTATGCACCAGGCTGTATGGGCACTCTACAAAGGCTAAAAGTGCACTGTGGACCAGGCTTTACTGGCAGTGTGCACCAGGCTTTATGTCTACTCTACAACATCTGTATGTGCACTGTGTACCAGGCTGTATTGGCACTCTACAAAGACTAGAAGTGCACTGTGCACCAGGCTTTACTGGCAGTGTGCACCAGGCTTTATGGCTATTCTACAACACCTGTATGTGCTCTGTGTACCAGGCTGTACGAGCACTTTACAAAGGCTAAAAGTGCACTGTGCACCAGGCCTAATTCCAATATACCTGCATCCTTATACAACCACTTCATGATGTCTAATTGGTGTTCATAATGTTATTAATCACTATTTAATTTCATTTCCTTGCGCTTCTTCAATTTTTTGGTGTCTTCACATTCTCCCCTCCCTCCTTAGGCAGCAATTAATATTGCTTTTTGCAAAACTTGGCAATTGCACACAATTCAATTGTGCTCACCAAGTTGTCTTTCGGCAGGCTGACATTTTTTAGTAGGCATGGGGGATTAACTTTACACCAGGACAATATTATAAAGACTTGTTAATAATTTAATTGTGCCTAAAATTCATTACTGCTGCTGACCGCCCCCTTCGCTTGGAGGCTTTTTTGCCCTGTCTTTTTAAGCTTGTCCTACACTTTATTCATATTAAATAAAGATAATTGTTTTACTTCCTATCCTGGTCATCTTCACTTCCTTTCTTTATGGCATCCATCATTATGGGATATGTTATATAAAGTACTGAAGTGCCTTCTTGTCTCTAAAAAATAGGACCATGAGATTAAATGATAATGGTGCCGCAACCCACCGCCCAATTACAATACTTGGCATGGCTGTCAGGCAGTGCAGTGCAGTCTTTCACCAAGCTTTATAAGGCGCAGCCGGACTTGAATGCTAAAATGGACTGCCGGTTTGATGTTCGTTTTGACGTGCCTCTAATCTGCAGGGAAACGCAAAATCATTGTGATGACTGCTACTTTTCTACATGCAATGTGGAGAGATTCAACCTGAAAAATAAGAAGGAAATTATAAACCTCAACCTCCTGTCAGCAATTTTACCTGTGCATCACAGTCCAGAAATATCTGTCACTTCACCTCCAGAAAAATTTGAGAATACACCTGATTCAGAAGATTTAGAACATGAAGAGAAGGATTCTAATGTAGACTTTCACGCTAGTCCCAACAAACCACAGCTTTTTTCACATCTTGAATTAAATGATTTAGTCAGGGACTTGAACCTTCTTAAACATTCTGCGGAACATTAGGCTCTAGACTAAAGGAAAAGAACCTGCCAGCTCCTGATACCTGTTTTTCATGTTCCAGAAGCAAAGAAAAGGAATTATTTCCATACTTTTCTCAAGATGATGATCTAGTGTATTGCAGTGATGTTCCTGGGCTCATGAAAATATTTAATATTGAGGTCAATGTGAGCAAGTGGAGTATCTTTATTGATTAATCCAAAAAAGTCTGAAAGCTGTGCTGCTGCACAATGACAGCAAGTATACTTCATTGCATTCTGTGCACTTGAAGTTAAGCTATGAGAATTAAGACTTTATTCTCAAGAAACTTAACTACAAGGATCAAGGCAGGTCAATATGTGATATTCTGAAAGTTCTCTCTTTGCTCCATGGCCAGCAAGGAAGATATACGAAGTACCCATGCTTTTTGTGTAAATATTTTTGCAACCTGGACTCAAGAACATACAGTAGTTGCTGAAAGTTTAGTTGATCCGACTAATGTTCTCCTGCTACCAATTCGCATTAAGCTTTTGAAAGACTTTCCAAAGCAAAACTGAAGAAAGGTATTTTTGTGGGTCCGGATATTAAGGATGATATATTAGAAACAAAAATAAAAAAAGTTGAGAAAAGGGCTTGGAATTCTTTTAAAGAAATTGTGAAGAAGTCGCCAGGTTACAACAGAGATCCAAAATACAAGTTCATCATAGAAAACATGCTGAAACAATTCAAAGCCTTGGGTTGTTTGATGAATTTTAAGTTACATTTTTACATTCCCATTTGGTCTACTTTTCAGAAAACCTTTGCGCTATTAGCAAAGAGCAAGGAGAAAGATGTCATCAGTATACCAAAGACCTGAAACGATGATACCAAGGTAGATGGAACGTGAACATGATGGGGGACTACTGCTGGATGCTTCACAGATAAGATCTGCAGGCCTTCTATAAGAGAATAGGTATCAAGAGAAGCTTTGAAGAATAAAGGAAAAAGGCACAATAATTAATTTCCAATAAAGTTGTGGAATGTTTTTCTGGTTCATCTCTCTTGTACGTATTTTCCACTTGTGTTTTGTGTGAAATTTTTTTAAAAGAGGGCAGAAGAAAACATAAAAAAACATAAAAAATAGTCATTGGATTTGAAAACATTTTCATAAACCCAAATTTTGCATATCTATACTATTAATTTTCCCTAGGATAATCATCCCACTAATCATATTATTATGCTCCAGTGGGCGTGATTAACATGCTCGGAAAAGCAGTATCACTGACAACTCTTTGCAAATCTCTGCCTCCCTGACAAGGTGCATTGAGCCAGGTGTACCCACCCCAGCTTCATTGGCACACTGAGCATGCTCAGGAAGGCAGCAGTAGAATAAACCATAGACCGCTAATAAATTGCAGAGTCAGCGGTAATACCTCTCTGAGTCTTGCATCACTACTGCCTTCCTGAGTCCCTGCATCACTACTGCCTTCCTGAGTCATGCATCACTACTGCCTTCTTGAGTCCCTGCATCACTACTGCCTTCCTGAGTCCTGCTTCACTACTGCCTTCCTGAGTCCCTGCATCACTACTGCCTTCCTGAGTCCTGCATCACTACTGCCTTCCTGAGTCCCTGCATCAGTACTGCCTTCCTGAGTCCCTGCATCACTACTGCCTTCCTGAGTCCTGCATCACTACTGCCTTCCTGAGTCCTGCATCACTACTGCCTTCCTGGGCTTGCACAGTGCACCAATGAAGTTAGATGGTGTACACCCGGCTTCACTGTACATTGCCAGGGAGGCAAGATTTGCAAAGAGCCGAAAGTAACCCCCTATCAAGTTATCACTTCCACATGGGTGACATAACACGACTAGTGGGATGATTAGTCTGGAGAAAGTAATCCCCTCAGGACTAGTCACCCATTAATTAGCATATCACACCCACAGTTAAAAAAATGATTTTTGAAATATGCAGAAATCAATAAGACAATAAAATTGGCATCTTAGGAAGGGAAGCAATACATATATAGTAGTGGTTCAAGGGGCCTGGAAAAGCTGTCAGGTTCCCTTTAAGCTTTTCATATAATCAGAAATGTGTTAAATTTCACACCTCCTACTTCTGAGTAGGCAATGAGTCTACCATCAGAGCCCTCTCCCTAAGGGATATTAGAAAGGACTTCTAAAATGAAGAGCCCCTTTAAGTAAAAATAATCGCACACTTTATTATTTTCCAATATAAAAATAAGATACAATAAAATAAGATCCATTATATGACCACCATATTGAAATCCAACTCATGTTATGATCTGATCCAGACTATGAGAAATATTAATTCACTGGATGAAGTAATACTTACCATTATTTAATTTATACAGAATTGCTTCGCATTTATTAGCCTATTGCTTGATAAATATAAAACCTTTTAGATTTATTTGTAAGGAATCTATGTGGCTTTCTATGACGCAATAAATTAATTCAGATGTTTTCTCTTATAGGCAAAATGCATCAGTGATTTAATTAACTGCCAAGGCATTGTTTGCAATGCACAATATCATTAATATCACAGAGTAATCTATCTCTATTAAACTGTGATGCACTCAAGTCCCCATGTTTTATATAAGCATTGAATTAAAGGGTAATTATGGCATACTTCACATTCTACAAGGAATACATTCATATTCATAGGCAAAACTAGATCTGATTATTAATTAAATAAGGGGTATCAAGTATGGTCACATGACCTACCAGGAAAGATTGAGGTTTTACTTTAAAAAGAATATTCCAAAAACATTTATTAACTATTCAAAGGTTGGAGGTTCAAGGTTATTCCTTCATTCCCCAAACTTCACAAGGTTCTTAAAGGAAAACTGTCACCACATTTTTGCTACCATATGAAATTAGTATGATATAGGGGCAGTGGTCCTGATTCCAGAGAAGTATCACTTACTGGGCTGCTTGTTGTCAATTTGATAAAATCACAGTTTTATCTGATGCAGATCTAGCAGTTCTCTGAATGTTGAGCTCAGTATAACTCCGCCCACACCACTGATTGGCAGCTTTTTGCCCATATATAATAGACTACACAGAAAGCAGCCAATCAGTGGTGGTGGTGTGGCTGGACTAAATGGCAGCAAGTCTACTAGTTCTCTAGCGGTGATCTCCTGCTAATAAAACAATAATTTTAACAAAACTGCACTAAGCAACCCAATAAGTTACACATTGCTGGAATCAAGGTCTCTGTCTCTACATTATGCTGCTCCCAGATTAGGTGGCAAAAAACTGGTGATAGATTCCCCTTAAAATGGATCTTAACCCCTTAGTGAACAACAATATGACGTAAAACTGACCTGAGATATAAGTGAATATTATTCCCCCATGTGTGAAAAAGTCCGCTGTACACTATAGCTGTCACAGTGCTGCATCAGTCACAATCAGTGCTGGCACTGACCATGGCCATTTAACCCCTTAGATGTAGCTGTCAATAGCGACTACGACTACTTGCACCGTATTTAATACTTAGTGCTTTATATCTGTGACTGGGGCCTCTCTAGATGTTATCAGGTGGAAGGTGCTATAGCATATAGATGTAGCCAGTTCTAGTGCATTTGATCATCTAAGCACCCCCTGGTGTGCTGGCCCCAGCTGCCAAATTGTCCCAAACCAGCTCCCACAATGTCTCTCTCCTAACCCTGTAGTGAGTCCTATATATTTAGTAGCATTCTAAGGGGTGCACACAGTGTGGGGTGCAGCACGTAGACATCCCATAAGCAAAGCATCAAGCAAACGGCAGATATTCCATGGCAGTTAGTCAGGGCAGGAGTCAGGTAACCCACACTTTGCTTTCCCTTTTAACCATGTGCTTTATTTCTATCCTCCTTTGTTCCATTGCCTTCCACATCCCCCTCCATCACCACTCATATACATCAGCCCCTCTATACTTCCCTCTCCCATGTGCAGCACCCATGCACTCCTCACCTTCCTGAAAAACCTCAGCCCATCTTGCCCAAACACATCGCAGAAAAAAACTACTTACAATTCTAACAACTTCTTGCTCTTTATCTTCCTACTCCTACTGATTTCAGGGGACATCTCCCCCAACCCTGGTCCACCATCCCCCAACCTCAACCCCTACTCTACCTCATATCAAAACCATAATAATCTTATTAATATTACTTGCACTCCCTCATCTCCTTTTAATTGTGCCCTCTGGAATCCACGGTCTGTATGTAACAAGCTTCCTTTCCTGCACAACTACTTTCTGAACAACTCTCTTAATCTGTTGGCCCTCACCGAAACCTGGATTCAGGAATCTGACACTGTCTCACCTGCTACCATTTCACATGATGGCTTACAATTCTCCCATTCCCCGAGACCCACAAACAGACATGGTGGTGGAGTCGGCATACTCCTGTCCCCAAAATGCACTTTCCAGGTTATCACCCCAGTTCCATCACTCTCATTCCCTTATTTTGAGGTCCACACCATCAGGCTCTTCTGTCCCCTTTCCCTCAGAGTAGCGGTCATATACCAGCCCCCAGGCTCGCCCACCCACTTCCTTGACCACTTCTCAGCCTCGCTGCCGCACTTCATGTCCTCAGAACTACCAACTCTTATCCTGGGAGACTTCAACATACTCATTAACAGTGCCACTTCCACATATGCATCCTAGCTTCTATCACTAACCACTTCTCTAGGCCTCTCACTGCTTTCAACCTCTGAGACACGCAAGGACGGTAACACTCTTGACCTGGTCTTTGTCCGGCTCTGTTAAATCTCCCACCTAAACTCACCGCTTCCCCTCTCTGACCACAATATTCTCTCCTTCACGCTCACAAATCCTCGCCCACCCCAGCATACTCATACCCACCACACATTCAGAAATCTACAAGCCATTAACCCTCAGACACTTTCAGACTCCCTACATTCATCACTCTCCCCATCTCCTCTTTCCTGTCCTGATCTGGCTGTTCATCACTACATTGACACTCTTAGAAGCACCCTTGACCAAGTAGCACCCCTCACCCTCAGAACTTCCAAACACAGAGTAAAATAGCCCTGGCTCATATCGCAAACTCAACTTCTCCAGCGATGCTCTAGGAGTGCTGAACGCCTATGGAGAAAACCCCTCATACCAGAAGACTTCATCCACTTCAAATTTATGTTAACAACCTATAACGCTGCCCTTCACCTCGCCAAACAGACCTACTTTTGTGCTGATGACCTGCCCTCCCACGTTACAGAAAAAATAGATAATACCCGTCAAGAAATCTGCTCTCAACCACCAAGTGCTGTGACTCCCATCCCTCCCTGCATTTCCCCTGGCTCACTTTCCACATTTGATCCCATCACAGAAGAAGAAGTCTCCAGACTCCTCTCTTCCTTTTGCCCGACTACATGCACTACCGACCCCATTCCCTCACACCTCCTCCAGTCTCTCTCTGCAGTCGTCACAACTCACCTAACTACAATCTTTAATCTCTCCCTCTCCTCGGGCATTTTCCCATCCTCCTTCAAACACTCCATCGTTACTCCATTATTAAATTATCCGATCTCGACCCATTCTGCACAAACAACTACAGACCATTCTCCAATCTCCCCTTCATCTCTAAACTTTTGGAGCGCCTAGTCTACTCCTGCTTTACCCGTTACCTCTCCACTCACTCCCTCCTAGACCCGTCACAGTCCGCCTTCCACCCTCTGCATTCGACTGAAACTGCACTCATTAAAGTGACCATTGACCTTCTGACAGCAAAATGTAACGGTGACCACTCTCTGCTCATTCTTCTCGAACTTTCTGCAGCTTTTGACACTGTTGATCACCGTCTCCTACTCTCTAAGCTCCAGTTACTAGGCATTAAGGACACTGCTCTCTCCTGGTTCTCTTCCTATCTTTCTGACTGCTCCTTCAATGTTTTGTTCTCTGGCTCCACGTCATCTCCTCATCGTCTCGCTGTCGGGGTACCTCAGGGCTCAGTCCTTGGCCCCCTTCTCTTCTCTCTCTACATGGCCCCAATTGGACAGACCATCAGCAGATTTGGCTTTCAGTACCATCTTTATGCTGATGACAAAAACTATACACATCATCCCCCGACCTTACCCCCACTGTACTACAGAACACCAGTGACTGTCCGCAGTTTCCAACATCATGTCCGCTCTCTTCCTGAAACTCAACCTCTCAAAAACTGAACTTCTGCTCCCGCCGTCTACTAACCTCACTAAATCTGACATTTCCCTCTCCGTGGGTGGCACCATAATAACACCCCGGGAGCAGGCGCACTGTCTGAGAGTTATGTTTGACACCAATCTCTCCTTCACATTCCATATACAATCTCTTGCCTGCTCTTGCTGCTTATACCTAAAGAACAACTCTAGAATCAGCTCTTTTCTCACCATGGAAACAACAAAAACCCTCACTGTAGCATTGATCCACTCCCGCCTGGACTACTGCAACGCTCTATTACTTGGCCTCCCCATTACTCTACTTTCCCCTCTTCAGTTCATACTTAATGCAGCAGCCAGGGTCATGCATCTGGCTAATCGGTACTCGGACGCGTCCGCTCTTCGCCAGTCCTTACTTTGGCTACCCATTCATTATAGGATCCAATTCAAAGTACTTGTTCTCACCCACAAAGCTCTCCACAGTACAGCACCCCCCCACATCTCCTCCCTCATTTCTGTCTATTGGCCTAACCGACAGCTGTGCTCTGCAAACGACTTTCGACTAAACTCTACATTAATCCGTACCTCCCACTCCCGACTCCAAGACTTCTCCCGTGCTGCACCAATCCTCTGGAATGCTCTACCCCAAGAAATTAGTACTATCCACAATTTGCATAGTTTTAGGCGCTCCTTCAAAACACATTTGTTCAGAGTGGCCTATCACAGTCACTAATCAAAGTAATTTTATGTGTAAGTGTGCGTGTGTAGCCCATTCACTATCTCCATCCATCCCTCACTCCCTCAATACACCATTGTAAATTCACACCTGTACTTTGTATCTCCCCCACCTCATTGTAGATTGTAAGCTCTCACAAGCAGGGGCGGCTTATTTTGCTTTAATTATTGTATTGTTAACGTTGTTACTTATAACTTGTGTTTTAAAGCTGTAAAGCGCTGCGGAATACGTTGGCGCTATAGAAATAAAGATTATTATTATTATTATTATTATGACATTTAGATGATTAATGGAGTCTGGGCTCCCTCTTTAACCATATCGGTACTCTGAGATCATGATTGTGTGGTCCTGATGGTTGACATCGTAATTCACGGCCAAATTACAGCCTTAAAGTCGCCGCTATAGTGACCTGTTCAGATGTTAGCAATATTTACGTGATAAAAATAACATTTTTTTCCTTTCATGCCACTTTGTATTAATTCCTGAAAAGCACATGAAGGCTTAATAAACTACCTGACAGCAGTTTTGGAAATGTTCAGGGGTGCTGTTCTTAAAATTCTATCACTTTTTGGGGTTTTTGATATTTAGGTCCCCCAAAGTCACTTAAAAACTGAATAGGTCCCTAAAAAATTAAGGTTTGTAAATTTCCTTGAAAAAATTTAAAAATTACTGCTACAGTTTTAAAGCTAACATCCTAACGAAATAACATATAATAACAGAACATTTTACAGATGGTGCTGATGTAAAGTAGACATGAGAGAAAGGGTGTTTATTAACTTTTTTGTGTGGTATGACTATCTGGATTAAAGTGATAATCATTAAAAGTTTCAAAATGACTAATTTTTCGAAATTCCTGTCAAATTTCTGGTATTTTTTTAAATAAATGCAAAACAAATCAACCTAATTTTAACGTAACATTAAAATATAATGTGTAACGAAAAAAAATCTCAAATTCACTTTGATATGTTGAAACATTTCAGCGTTATTGCCACATAAAGTGACATGTCAGATTTGAAAAATTTGGACATGTCACTAAAAGGTTAAGTTAAGAGGTACGTGAACATGGCTGGTTCAGCATTATTAAAGTGTAGAGGGAAAGGGGTTGAGGGTCACATTTTGTAGCAACTGTTGTGGTCCCTACACATATCCTATAGGCGATCTACTGTAGTTTAATGGAGAGAAGACCCTTGAAATGGGCTTCTAGAGAGAAAGTGATGGTCATTAGGGTATGTTACAATGTGAGGGTTTTATCATAAGACTATATAGGGAAGAGACGACAAGATGCCACCAAATACTCTCTCCGACATGCCGAAAGGTAAGTCATAGGGAAAAATAGCAAAAGTGCAAGGACTTAGTTATTACTTGCAAAGGAAAGTAGGTAGAGTTCATTTTCCTGCCTTCAGAGGCCTCATCTCTAGTGTTGAGCGATACTGCTCGGTATCGAAAAATAT
>VIAB01004421.1:84937-101008 GCA_009801035.1 Oophaga pumilio | reverse complement strand
CCTAACATGTTGATCCAGAGGAAGGCAAAAAAAAACCAATTGAGAAGACAACAGTGCTTGCCCTAGATGAGCATGAAGAGACAGTCCGAGCTGCAGCTGATCTCTGACTTCCTCTTCATGTTCAATTTGAGAGAAGGTGGGGACAATGACATCAACGCTGATTGGGCGCCGGGGTCACATATCACAACAGCATGGGAGCCCCGGGAGAGTGAGTGCTGACACTGAGGGAACGGTGTCGTTATGGGAGGTGAGTATAAGCTTTTTGATTTTGCGGTTGGCAATGGGAAGCACTATGGTTGACACTGGGGGCATTTTGTCTATGTAATAGATGGTCCACTGTATCTGATACTACAGAGAGTATTGTGACTGGCACCATGTGGATGGCACTTTCTGTAGGACGCTATAAGCCTCAGAGGCTGAAGACCCTTATTTTAAAGAAAAAACAATTCATTTAGACGGAAGTGGAAATTTTCAGGAAAGCTTTCTTTAGAATCATGGCAAAATAGGAAGGGTTTCGCAAATGTAACTAAAGCTAAAATTTTTATTTTTATCTGGAGTCAGACATTAAATGATAGCTTACATAAAAGTTTAAAAGTGTATACATTCTAATTATGTATAGTCTTATGTGCAATAACCTAGTCTCTTCCAGTGTGGCTATGTATATATGTATACCAGCATGTTCCCACCTACTACGTCCATTCATAACAACAGCCATATTGCAATACATCCTATAGTTATCTGATGGGACCTACCGCATTTTAATGAAGACCATTGGGATTCTGATAGACAGAAGTGTCGACCCTTACCTTTCCATGAATTTTATGATACACCAATTTCTCAATGCACAAAATCGATACACTCTTATGCAGACACATATACCATGTACAATTTGTGTAAATGGCACAAACTTTTTTTTTTATTCCAGAACATACCCATAGGTTCTATCATCTTGTTAGCAAGAACCTAATTTATTTCACTTGCTACTATTCTTGCAGTCAAATGTGAAAAAAATGAGCCTGAAGAGTGAACGTAAGCCTAATATAACAAGAATGTGATTTTTCAAACACGGAGCAAAGGAAAAGTTTTATCAGGTGCCTATACCAACAATTAAGGTTGACACGGATTTTTTATGCTATATCACCATGAATATTTTCATTTCTTTTGCTTAAATTTTTTCATTAGCTTTATTTTTTTTCAACATAACAAATGGCTGCATTTTTATCATTTTGGTGATTTTTTACATTTTTTTAATCACAAACATCAGACATAAACCTGGCAGACAAAGGGGCATTCAGTAGGCCAGCGACTTCTGTGAAAACCTATCTATACCATCTATGCCATTACTGTGACAAAGCTGATAGGGTTGACAGACGCAGGTCTCACAGTATGGCTTCATTCACACATCCTTGTTTTATAACCTTTGGTGCTATACACATGCCTTTTTTTTCCCGGCCTCATTGATAACAAGGGATAATACAACTGTATAGGTAAGTGAAAAACATGTACAGCACATGGATGTCATCAATGTCCCATCTTTGTGCTGTCCATATTTAACATTGCAAATTATCAGAGATTTCTTTCTTTATCCATCCGTTGAAAAAACTAATAGCACACTGAAAGGAAAAATGGACACACTGACCATACACTGCTAAAACACTGTCCAAACATTGATGACACCGGTCTCATTTTTCCACATACGTGTTTAAACATGCACGAAGGAACAAGCACTAAGTCTGGCCACTTACATAGTATCAGCTGTATGGGGCGGTCTCAGCTCCTGAGCCTGCTTTATACAATCACACACAATATCCATTGCACCTGTTTGGAAGGGGTAGAAAAATAGTACCTCTGAAAAATAAGAGCAGGGCGCTAATTGGTTACTAGTAGTGATGGGCAAACCCGAACAGTAAAGTTCAGCATCCGTACCGAACACCTACTGTTCACCAGGAAGTCCTTGTTACTGTTCGGGTTCAGCTCCCATCAGCCGATGCCAGTGACCGGAGGTAAACTTTATACCTCTAATCACAGCTGCGGGCTCACGCTGTCATTTGACAATGTGGGAGCCGCGGTTGTCCGACCGGTGGTAATAATTTTACTGCCGATCAGAAGCGATGTTTGCCGCGCTGTTATGCACATGACAGAGTGGCAAACACTAGATGTTCAGGTCCCCCATTCAAGTGAATTGGGTCCAGGTACTGTTCTGGTACTCGAACCCAAACTTTTTTAAACTGTTTGGCCGGACCTGAACATCCATCTCATCTCTAGTTACAAGTGCTCTATGTTTCCTTAACTCTAGTTTTGATCTTCCCCATATGTGTGAGTTTACCGTAAAGAGAAAAAGAGAATAAAACAAAAAATATAGAAAACTGGAAAAAGAGGCAGCTATAAATATTCATTCTGTATTTCTTCTGCAAAGTTGACATGAAACCTAACTTCAGTTACAGAATTATCCGTCCTTTGTAAGTGAACAGAAGGTGAATATGTCATTCACAGTCGTTGAACATCATTCTCCAGGATAATTTATATGAACGCATCTTAGGACACCAGAGACCGACCGATACAACCACTTGTTTGCAATTAACTGCCAATGATAGCATAATTGATATGAAGCAATTTATGGATCTTCATTGTTAGAAGATTATAGCGAAATGACTGCAGACTGGAAAGAAAATTAGGACTGAGAGTAATAGAACCCCTCTATTCTATCTTTATTAATCCAAGGACATGATGAAATAAAATAGCTTGACAAGATTACGTTAGTGATATGGAATTCTAATATTATGCTGATACTCTAGGAGATAATTGACATGGATTCGTTGGCCGCTGCTATCAGCTAATGATTTCTTCAATTATTAACATAAAGGAAAAAAAAAGGAAAACATAAATATTATGTTTTTATGAAGGTATTATTTTAATAATTTTAATCTAAGTAGTAAACAGTAGGTGCGCATCAAATGTACTAATTTAAAGTGTATCAATGGGCACATATGCATTGTTTATTGTATCCTATATAATTATTTTATTTTTAATTTTTGTAGACTTTCAAGTTACATTAAAAGCTCGCTAGAGTAGCTTCTTTATTTTGTAATTGGTTGTTACATGTTAAGAATTTTCTTTATGCAAATTGTAAATTTTAAGAATGTTTTTTGGTTTATAGTTTCAGACCTAAGATTAACTTAAAAAAATATGTTTACTCTGGGGTATTAAATAGTTTTCTGCAATTTCAAAGAATGTCAGATTCAGGAGAGCAGCAGAATTTAACAGCAGAAAAAAAATGACATATTCAAGCACTTATTAAATAAAAATTAAAAACATTTGAAAAAAAATAGAAAGAACACATGCAAAATGTCCGGTATGTGCTTCAGCTACAGTATCTCTGTGTGGACTTTGCATGCAGCGAAATGGAAAATGATTCTTTTTAATGCACCATATAGGAACCACAAAGTGTCTCGCCTCTGATGAAGACCCTAATATAGACATCTTTCTGTACACTGGAGGTGTAATAATGGTTTTCATCTGCCTAAAGGGCCAATTACATCTCTGCAGGCCCAATCCTGGAATGTAGATAACAATTGAATGTCCTTGTATTTAACAATGTGAAGCTTGATCTCTTTTCCTGATGTTTTAGACCAGCTTATAATGGAGTGGTCAGGATAAATTCTGTCATCGGAGAAATGATTAGCCCGGCATTGCCAGGTGCCAGTATGCACTGAAAGGTAATTGTGCTCCTGACTTTTCTTGCTGCAATGGACTTTTCATGAGAAGGTATGTAATATGCTGAAATTTCAATTAAGATGGTAATGTAATGTAATTGAATAGGGCGTATGGTTAGCTTTGTCCACCAAAATATTCTACATATGATTCTATTAGAAATCCTAATTCAGTTTGCATAAATGGGATAATATTTGGGTATAGTAAATAATGTTTAACTGCCTATAAATCATGGTACCTAGAAAACCTCAACATAACGATGATAGTGGTGTCAACTGGAGTGACAAGGGCCCACCAGTAACGTTGACCCTAGTTGCACAAATTTAATTATTAACCCCTTAGTGACAGAGCCAATTTGGTACTTAATGACCAAGCCAATGTTTACAATTCTGTCCACTGTCACTTTGAGGTTACAGCTCTGGAATGCTTTAACGTATCCCACTGCTTCTGAGACTGTTTTTTCGTGACATATTGTACTTCATGTTAGTGGTAAAATTTCTTTGACATGACTTGTGTTTATTTATGAAAAAAAAACAGAAATTTGGCAAAAAATTTTAAAATTTTGCAATTTTCAAACTTTTAATTTTTGCAACCTTAAATCAGAGTCATATCGCACAAAATAGTTAACATATAGTTAATAAATAACGTTTCCCACATGTCTACATTACATCACCACAATTTTGGAAACATAATTGTTTTTGTTAGGACGTTATATGGGTTAAAAGTTGACCAGCGATTTATTATTTTTCCAGCAAAATTTACAAAACCATTTTTTTTAAGAACCACTTTACATTTTAAGTGAGTTTGGGGGGTCAATATAACAGAAAATGCCCAAAAGTAACACCATTCTAAAAACTGCACCCCTCAAGGTGTGCAAAACCACATTCAAGAAGTTTATTAACCCTTCAGGTGCTTCACGAGAACTTAAGCAATGTGGAAGTAAAAAAATTAATATTTTACTTTTTTCACCAAAAAATTTCTTTGGAACCAATTTTTTTATTTTCACAAGGGTATCAGGAGAAAATGGACCATAAAATTTGTTGTGCAATTTCTCCTGAGTATGCCGATACCCCATATCGGGGAAAAGCCACTGTTTGGGTGCATGGCAGGGCTCATAAGGGAGGAAGCACCGTTTGACTTTTTGAACGCAAAATTGGCTGGAATCAATGGTGGTTCCATGTCGCGTTTGGAGACCTCCTGATGTACCAAACAGCTTAAACCCCCCAATTCTAACTCCAACCCTAACCCTAACACACCCCTAACCCTAATCCTTACCCTAACCATAATCTCAACCCTAGCCACAACCCTATCCCTAGCCCCAACCCTAACCCTAACTTTAGCCCCAACGCTAACCCTAACGATAGCCCCAACTCTAACCTTAACTTTAGCCCCATCCCTAACCCTAACTTTAGTCCCAACCCTAACTTTAGCCCCAACCCTAACCCTAACTTTAGCCCAACTCTAATCCTAATGGGAAAATGGAAATAAATACATTTTTATATTTTATTAATTTTACCTAACTAAGGGTGTGATAAAGGGGGGTTTAATTTACTATTTTTTTTATTTTGATCACTGTTATTGGGTCTATCACAGTGATCAAAATTAACCAATAGGAAAAATTTCCTATTGTTGCAGGTTGCCAGCTGACAGACCTCGTTGGGCGCACTGAGCATGCGCCGGTCATTTTATCCCAGAAGAAGACACCGGCGGCCCAGGGGACTTCATGGGAGGTTGCAGGGACAACGGAGGTATCGGCAGGGATCGGGGGACCCTATTTCTCTCTCCTGTGATGTGCGATCATATCAGAGGAGAGAGAAATTAAATGGAAAACTGGACTTTCTTTGCGGTCACCATTATAGCGTTAATAACGGCTATCGCAACACGGTGGACGGTAGCAAATTTGTACACCTGTAACCGGACAATTTTGGTATTTACTTCATACCACACAAACCAAGTTCTATTGTATATATGATAATAGTTAATTTTTTTTAACAAAAATATTTAGTGAACTGTGCCAAGCCAAGTGTTTTTTAAAAATTTGAACCCACCGTAATTTTACACAAAGCATGTTAAACTGTATGGAAGATTAACTGAATCCATAAAAAATTTTGGAAGATTTTTTGGGAGTTTTATATACAACCAAAATGTACCAGAAAGCACGTAAAACTCTATGGATGAGCAATTGAATCCAGAAAATTTTTCAACTGTGTTTTTGAGTGTTATATAACACAAAAATGTACCACAAAGCATGTAATGCACTATGGGTGAGTAATTGAATTCAGAAAAAATTTACAATGCTTTTCATAGTGTTAAATAGCACCAAAATGTACTACGTAGCCCGTAATACTGTATGGATGAATAATTGAATCCAGAAAAATTTTACAAAGCTTTTTTGTAGTTTTATATAACACAGAAATGTACTTGTGGCACCCCAGGAGTTCGGTTGCCACAGTGACCTTGCCTCCCTCCAGGAAGGGAGTGATGTCATACCTGAAAGCAAGGAAGGATCCCCTTAACAGGTAACACACGGCATACAACACTTTTCTTACTCCAGACCAGAAGGGGGAGCTCTAACACCTGATTTCAGGGGAGCTTCCCTGGAACATTCTGGCTGGGAGAGGAGTTAGAGTTAGTTAGTGTCTGAGGAGAGTTGAGGAACAACTTGTGGCAAGAAGCTTGGGGGGGCAGGAGCTAAAGCTGAGCTCACCCCTAGTCCTGAGCACCAGAAACCGGACTCAGAAGTCCGAGGCTGAGTGGGTAACTAAAGCCCCAGCAGCTGAATCCGGAGGGCAGAAGACAGCAGGTTCTCTGACTCAACAGATACTCAACTACACAGCAGCACGTGTGAGCCAGAGATGCCAGAGATGAGCGATCCCTGAAGCAGGCTACAGCTGCCTGTCATGACAGTGGAATTCTACTTAAAAGTAACAGACAGAGAGAGGAACTTGAACAGAGTTTACAACAGCAAGTACCTCAGAGAATAGCGCTAGAAAGAAGGCCTCACAACTCACCTGAAATAAGGAGATTCCCAAATTGCTTTCATGCTGACCAACTCCAGCACCATCTGTAACCAGTGCCCTGGATACTCTGCCTGCAGAACTGTGAGTAAAGCTTTGGAAACTGCATTTGACTGTGTCTTCTCAAGTTCTTCCTGCAACACCCACTCAACACTGCTACATTCCTTTGCAAATACTACATCTTTACCATCTACCTTCTATTACATCTGCCCTGGGACATAGCTCCACCTGCGGTGAGCTTTACTAACCCTACTGCATCACCACGAGTCCCATAGGATCTGCACTGCAGCACTGGTCACCTCTGACCAGAAACCACAGGTGGCGTCATGAACACTTTATTACAAACTCCATTATCCTTTGTAAATATTCCCCTTTTATTGGACGCTCAAGGCCACGAACCGGGTCACTGCCACTGTGAAACTTCCCCTTTAAGAAGTGTCTCGGTACCGAGTACCCCACTGCCCTGGGTTGCGATCCATACTCTGAGTATACAAAGCAGCCCCCGGCCCTGACTGACACTGGCTCTACATTGCGGCCCACTGTCAGACAGTGCCAGGGACGTGGTAACAGCGGCCGCTCTGTATATACAGAGAATGACTGAAACAATGCCGCCCCCATCTCTATGACTGAATACTCAATAAAGATCATTTTCTCCCAGCTGCATTCGGCTCTATGCAAGCGCCGGACAGCATCATAATGCTGTTAACCTGCAGATTAACCTCATATCTGCAGATTAACAACTTTATTTCTGGTGACAGATTCCCTTTTAGTTCATGAAAGGTGTGTAAACAGATGCTATGAGGTTCCTGATTTTGAAGAAAATTTTGTATGAGCAAAACAGGGATAGTTAGAAAAGTGAGGTGAGGCAATAGGCCAGTCTAAAAAAATGCATTTTTAGAAATTAGTTGAATTTTCCTGGTAGTGCATTCTAAAGAACTGGCGGAGAACACTAGAAGTCTTGTAGACAGGAGTGGGAGGTTCTGATTACTGAGGATGTTAGTCTTAGATCATTAGCAGAATGGATGGCACAGGTAGGTTGGTAGAGGAGGAGATGTGGAGTGGTACTGATCCGTGGAGTGCTTTGTGGGTAAGAGTGATAAATTTATATTGGACTCTGTAGCGGATGGGCAACCAGTGCAACGACTGGCACAAGGTGAAAGCATAGGTGTTGCGGTTGGAAAGGAATATGATCCTGTCTGCTGCATTCTGGACAGACTGGAGAGGGGGCAGTTTAGTAAGAAGGAGACCAAGTAGAGAGTTGCAATGGTCCAGAGAAAAATAAATAAGAGCCCCAGTAAGAATTTTTGCAGAGTCAAAGGTAAGAAAAGGTTGAATTCTAGAGATGTTTTTGAGGCATAGATGACATGAGCGAGTGAGAGATCGGTTGTAGGGGGTGAATGAAAAATCTGAATCAGATATGACCCCAAAACAGCGAGCGTGCTACTGGGGAGTAATGGTAGAACCACACATGGAAATGGTAATATCCAATGTCCATCACTATAGTAACAGCTCAGCACACCCCGTTCTAAATTGGACAGCAGCACTGTTATTCACAGCATCCAGACACTCAGATATGAGGAATCGTGACAACAGATTTGTTAGAAAAGCTGACGGATTCTCTTTAAAGAAATGCATAATATAATGGAAAATACAGCTCCCCTCAACACTTTTCTCATCCTTATTATTCACAATGGTGCATTACATGATATACAGTAACTGTAATTAAGGGTAGTATTAATAGGATTGATAGGACTGTCTGTGCTCACAGCAAACTATACACTTATTATAGTGTTTTTATTGGAATCTGCAGGGAAATAAATGACTATATGCATTGTTCATTAAGTTACTCTTCATATATTAACATGTAATTTATGTTCCAATGCTTCATTCTCTTTGATTGAAATCTGATTGATTCCAGTAATGACTGAATGATGTGTCAGAATACTGATTTGTATGATGTTTATAGCATTGATGATAGCAGCTTTGAACTAGGGGAAGTTCATAACATAAGTCATGTTTTTTACAATCATCGCTGCGCTGACATTTTCCCCAATTGCACCCGGATGATTCATTTATATGAAAATGAGCAAATGAATTCTGAGAAGAAGGATAAGACTATGATAATATTCTGAGGATATTCTCTTGTCATGCATGCTCCACACTCAATATTTTGTTCTCCCAGGATAGAATTTCATCATCTTCTATGGACTCATGGTAAAATTAATTTATTTATCATTTATTTGGCAGATTACTCGCTCTTTTAGTCTCTTTGTGTTTCCAACGTGATAATACAGGTAATAATCAAGATATATCATGTAAGAGTAGGAGAAAGGCTACCAGGGGTATTGTATTCCAAAGTCATTCAAACTTTACTTTTGTATTCCCCATGTACTTGAAAATATCAGGACAAAAGATAAGCATATGTACCATTGGAGCTGGAGCACGAATTCTTATATTTTTAAGACTGGTGAGTTGTGTCTGGCAATAGCAAAGACAATGTTGAAAAATGCAGGGCAAAAAGTCACAGAGAATTTGCATGCTGCAGATTATTTTCTGCACCAAATCTACTGTTAGGGCTGGCGGAACGCACCAAATAAATATAAATAATAGGTGCGTTCGCAGCCCGGGGTCCACCGTGCAGGCAGAGCCTGCTGCTAGTAAGATGGATGCATAATCTAATGCGAAAATATTTTTCTACTCTTTTTGTACATTTTACATACCACCATAAAGCGAAAATAACTGTGTTAAAATGTATGGATGAGTCATTGAATCCATAAAAAATTTTAACAGAAATATTTTGAAAGTGTAGTTGATGTATTCATGCAGCCATAAAGGATTTGCAGAAAGTGCAAAGCAAGACAGAAATTATGAGGATGGTCATCCATACACAACTACTGGTGGGCCTCATTAAAATATTTACTATTACAAGCACTTTATGCGCTGCTGTCATCTAGTGGTGTGGCTAAACTGTGGACTAATACAGGCTTTGTTAATTTTTATGAGAATGAGCCTGTTTATAGAGATAAACAAAAAATGTATGTCTAAGACCTCCTAGTTCACCTTTTGACTGATATTTGCTCATGATTTCTCCAATTATTTTATTTTTATACACATATTATTCCTTTTTGTAGTAGCCGCGGCAGCACAAGCACTATTGTACACTATTATCACTTATTCACTACCATTTATCTACATTGCAGTCAGCGCTTTTAATTATGTATTGCTCATTTGCACAGTTCTTTTAAGATAGATTCTTTTAATGTGTACTTTTCTTTTAGTCTGACCACTTATCAAAAAGGCGCATTAACACTTGGAGGATTCTGCATCTCCTACGCCACCTTCATCCTATTCATCTGAAGGTAAGGGTACTTCAGTGGTGTTGATATATTCCAACAAAAGCGCGAGTATACTTTCACTACCTATCTGTTTATAGAGATAGGCTATCCCCTGGATGTTTGGGTCCAGCAGGTTCAGCAGAACAGTTAAAAAAGTTTGGTTCGGGTGCCAGAACAATACCCGAACCCGAACACGGACCCCATTCACTTGAATGGAGGGTCTGAACATCGTGTGCTTGCCACACTGTCATGTACATAACAGTGTGGCAAACACTGTCTCTGTTTGGCAGTAAAATCATTACCACCTGTCAGACAGCCGCCATTCACACGCTGTCAAATTACAGTGAGCCTGCAACTGTGATCATTAGCGTCAGCTGATGGGACTACTACTCCCATCAGCCTGCGCCTCCTGCGTTTATTTTTTTAAAAAAAAGTAAGTGTTTTTTTTTAAATTTCAAATAAAGCTCTGTCAGTGTGTCTATTTACAATTTAAATATATGATTAGTAATGAAAAGGTGTCTTATAGACGCCTCACCATTACTAAGCCATGGGCTTGATGTCGCCGGACAATACAAAGGTCACATCAATCCCACAAATATGAGCACCACTTGCCACCAACACAGGGCAAGCATGAAAAACCAGGCAAAGCACCAGAATTGGCACATCAAATAGATGCGCCTTATCTGGGTGTCTGAGAGCTGATATTATTAGGCTAAGGGGAGCCAAAATCCATTGCCCCTTACCAGCCTGAGAATACCAGCCCAAAGCTGCCTGCTTTAACTTGGCTGGTTGTCAAAAATTGGGGACCCCAGCTGTCAGTTTTGCCTGTTTGTTTTTTTTAATTATTTATTTAGCAAGCAGGCCCTAGCTGATGAATACTCCCATCAGACGCCGCCTGCTTACTGTAATTAGGTGAAGAAAGCGAAGGCTGATGGGAGTTGTAGTCCCATCAGCCAACGCCAGTGACCGGAGGTAAACTTTTTACCTCCGATCACGGCTCAGTCTCATGCTGTCATTTGACAGCGTGGAAACCGCGGCTGTCTGACCAACAGTAATGATCTTACCGCCGATGAGAGGCAGTGTTTTCTGCGCTGTCATGTGCATGAAAAGCACCCAGTGCTTGGGGTGCAGAACCCAAACGGTAGCACTGACTTCCTGGTGAAGTCTACCAGTTTGCATTCTCTGTTCAAGGAAAAAAGAGGAGGATTGTTCCAGCTTCAGTCCCTACTTTTATTGTTCAAAATCTTAAAAATTCATGGCAGGAGACAGTGCATACAGACGTATGTGGCAATGCGTTTCAAACACTCAATGTTTCCTTTTTCAAAGCTACATACATTGAATCCCATAGGGGTTTTCATGTAAAGGATAGCCATTTGGAAAGATCAATTACAATTACATGGCTCATACATAATTAATTTTTCTACTCATTCATTCATTCTTTCCTTACAGGTGAAAGCGCCTGTCTGCTATGACCCCTCCGGCGGCACTAAAATCGGCAATAAAATCCCGCTCAGACAAGTTGCTAGTGGCAGGGCAGCATAACACCTCCAAGGCATAGAGGAACAGCTTATGCCAGGTGTTCAACTTTGAAACCCAATAGCTGAAAGTCGCAGAAGAATTATGGTGTACGCTGGTTTTGTTGGCCAGGTATTACTTGAACATCTTTAAAAACTTTTTCCTCCTTGTCAAAAATACACTGTCATCAGTTCATGGATGCTGGGAAGGTGTCATAAAATTAGCTCAGGGGAAAGTATTTACAGTCTCAGAGAAGGCATGGAAAACAGGCTGTATATAAAAAGAAAAGCACATGAATATGAAAGGAGCTTGCTGATATAATGTAAAGACGTACCCTTGATACATACAAAGCTCATTTCCAACCTATATTACTGAAGGAGACACTCCTACAAGAGAAAAATCTTAAACTTGTATCAGCTACAATCTGCTTATCAAGGGACATGAAAATAAAAGAAATGAAGATTAGAGTTTGGACCATAGTGCAATTAATTCTATTAACTAAAGTTAACCACTAAGATATGTAAAATCAATCAACCAATTTCAGAGCATCAAAAAGTTATTATTTTTTTTCCTCGAGGTAAACTCACTAGACATTCATTTCAAGTTACGTTTAGTAATCATTTTCTGTAGAATTCAGTAATTAAAACAGTATACAACCATATTTAGCAGGACTGTGGGCTAAAAAAACACAACGACTTGTTTTCTCATAAAAGAGTTGCCGTGAAAAGCTTCATAAACTTAATGTTGTAAAATCAAATTGTATTCCATTGTCTTATGGTTTATATCTTTGCAAGAAGCAGTTTTAAATTTCCCCTGAGAAAAATTTTAAAACAAAAGTAAGTGCACAGAACCCGAGCGAAAATTGTACTTAAAGCTTTCGGCTTTACAACAATAATAAAAGGATTACAGGCAAAATATATGTCACAATAAAAAATTTATGCTGTGATAGTAGAAACCAGAAAGTAATGAAAGTTATTAGCTTCTGTGTCAAATAGGGGTTTGAGTGTTTCCAATCCTGAGCTATCACTGTCCATGGCTTTATTTTGACTTATAACTATGGCAGTGAGCATACAAAATAATAAAGTATTTTTATATTATATACACTGGTTAAAGGGGAAGCATCAGATACCAGTAATATGTGATTTTTCTTGTCTGTAAAAGAATTGAGTTCACAAGAGATCTGCATTCTGATATAGTATAAATAGCGTTCAGATTTATAAAATACTGAAACAAGGAAAGTAGTTTGATCTGTAAACTAAGCAGTAGTGCACAATGTCAAGCAGGTTTTTCATGTGTATGGAGGCAGCGCCACATTTTTAATACATCAATAAATGAGACGTTTTAGCCTGCTTATCATGGTATTGCTGGAGGATTCCTTTTTTACTGTTGATTTCTACGCCTGGACATGGGCGGCTCCGTGCGATGCCTATGAAGTGTATGTTATATAGACTGTCATGCTCTGCTCATAGAGACATGAACAATTTCTGTTTTCTTCTCTCTATGAAACACATAGTTAGCAGCAGCATGAAGGTCATTATATAGCAGCACTGAGCATTGTAGCGGTGAATCCAGCACTTTTATGCAGAAAATTACAAACAATGAGATAAGTTACAGAATATTTTTAAGGAAATTCTAAGGTGAGAGGTTTGAAATGCCATTTCTAATGCCAATAGTAGCACAATCTCTTTCTACTTCACAGAGTATGAAGGTTATTAAAAGCACTAATTCTAAATTACCTGATTAAAGGGGTTGCCCTACAAACAAAAAAGTAAATTTTTATTAATACAGTTGTGCCCAAAAGTTTACATACCCCGGCAGAGTTTTTGCTTTCTTGCCATTTTTTCACAAAATATGAATAACACCAACATTTTTTCTCCACTCATGGTTAGTGGTTGGGTCAAGCCATTTATTGTCAAACTACTTTGTTTTCTCTTTTTAAATCATAATGACAACCCAAAACATCCAAATGACCCTGATCAAAAGTTTACATACCCTGGTGATTTTAGCCTGATAACATGCAGAAAAGTTGACACAAATAGGTTTAAATGGATACTAAAGATAACATCCTCACCTGTGACCTGTTTGCTTGTAATCAGTGTGTGTGTATAAAAGCTGACTGAGTTTCTGGGATCCAGACAGACTCTTGCATCTTTCATCCAGCCACTGACGTTTCTGGATTGTGAGTCATGGGGAAAGCAAAAGAATTGTCAAAGGATCTACGGGAAAGGTAGTTGAACTATATAAAACAGGAAAGGGATACAAAAAGATCTCCAAGAAATTGATAATGCCAGTCAGCAGTGTTCAAACTGTGATTAACAAATGGAAAATCAGGGGCTCTGCAAAAACAAAACCATGGTCAGGTAGACCAACAAAAATGTCATCCACAACTGCCAGGAAAATTGTTTGGGATCCAAAGAAAAACAAATAACATCAGCTGAAATACTGGACTCTCTGAAAACTAGCGATGTGGCTGTTTCAAGATGCATGATAAGGAGGCACTTGAAGAAAAATGGGCTGCATGGTCGAGTCGCCAGAAGAAAGCCATTACTGCACAAATGTCACAAAGTGTCTCTCCTGCATTGTGCAAAACAACACAGAGACAAGCCTCAAAACTTCCGGAATAAGGTAATTTGGAGTGATGAGACCAAAATGGTACTTTTTGGCCACAACCATAAACATTACATTTGGAGAGAGGTCAACAAGGCCTATGATGAAAGGAACACCATTCCTACTGTAAAGCACTGAGGTGGATTGCTGATGTTTTGGGGATGTGTGACCTACAAAGGCACAGGAAACTTGGTCAAAGTTGAAGGAAAGATGAATGCAGCACGCTATCAGCAAATACTGGAGGCAAGTTTGCACACATCAGTCCGGAAGCTGCGGATGGGATGTTCCAACATGACAACGATCCAAAACACAAGGCCAAGTCTACCTGTCATTGGCTACAGCAGAACAAAGAGAATTTTCTGGAGTGGCCATCTGAGTCTCCTGACCTTAATATCATTGAGCCACTCTGGGGAGATCTCAAGCGTGCAGTTCATGCTAGACAGCCCAGGAATTTACAGGAACTGGAGGCTTTTTGCAGAGAAGAGGGGCAGCTTTACCATCTGAGAAAATAAAGAACCTCATCCGCAACTACCACAAAAGTCATCAAGTTGTCATTGATGTTAGAGGGGGCAATACACAGTATTAAGAAATGGGGTGTGTGAACTTTTGATGTGGATCATTTGGATGTTTCATGTTGTCATTATTATTTAAAAAGAGAAAATGCAGTAGTTTGACAATGAGTGGCTTCACCCAACCACTAACCATGAGTGGAGAAAAAGTTTTGATGTTATCATTCATATTCTCTGAAAAAAAGCCAAGAAAGCAAAAATTCTACCTTGGTATGTAAACTTTTGAGCACGACTGTAGATCTTAGAAAAATAATACGTTCCATTATTGGATCTGTGTAAAAAAAAATTTCTGTTGCTGAGATAATCTTATGAATGTGTTGCTGCTATGTACTGTGTAAAGGCTGTGTCTCACCACGCAGAAACATGGTCTGAACATATCACAGCTCTTGGGCAGGGGAGAAAGCAAAATAGAGTATACAGACATGACAGCGTGGGATGGGACTCTAAGCTGGTATACGTGCAAAGTGTAAAAGCACATTCACACTATGGAAATTTAACAGAAAAAAAACAACAAAAATGAGCATACAACCTACACCAAGTAAATAGTAATGGTACATGCCAGCAACCTGTGTATGGTAGCCCTGCCACCTGTCAGCATCTGCAGCCTTTCATTTGATTAGCCAACCTGTCGCAAGATCACATGTGGTTCATGTTGCAATGATAACATCGGGCTAGGATTGCTAATCAAAAAATGAGCCGATGACACCTCAAGATAAGTGGTGATTCTCAAGGCTACTGTCTAGTGGCCACAGATTACTAAAGTGACCGCTATACAGTGTCCTGCAAATTAATTTGCATCATCTCAAATGAGTGGGCATCACACGATTAGGAGGGGCTTAATTCACAACATTGATATGAGGCCCTGTGTTTATTATACTTTGACAAGTCCAGAGCCCTAGGGGCATAATAAATGTATTTTTGGGGCAGAGTTAATTCAGGGATGAATTTATTTGGGCTGAGCTCTATCTCAATTAATTTTGGGAAATTTGCTCATCTCTACTTGCCAACTCTTCCAGAAATCCCTATATTTGGAAACTTCCAGGAGAGCTGGAAACATAGTTGTAAGACATATTATAAATTCATATTTACTTTAAAGCACCACTCCAGCATTTTCTTTATTTTACACTGGAGTGGTGTCACTAATCTATGTATCCTGCACCTAATATCTTACCAGCCGCCATCTTCATCTGTTATCATCACCTCTTCGTTCCTTTTCTGCCAGTTGTGATCTGTCAGATTGCAGTTTTTGGAAGTCACTGCTAAATGTAAGTCTATCAAAGAAGAGAAAGAGAAGCTTTCACTGCCATAAAAATATAT
>VIAB01004421.1:52006-64755 GCA_009801035.1 Oophaga pumilio | reverse complement strand
CCCGATACTTGCAGTATCGTATCGCTCAACACTAGTTGTCAGTGTCTTGATTGACAGTTTAGCTATCCAATTGACGTTAGGGTGTTGCTTGAGCTTCATCCATGTGTCTCCTGTTCAGATAATTATCTGGCTCTTTAGCCAGCTCTCTGCCTCAGACTAGTGCCAATTGTAGCTTATTGCTCACTGGTATATGTTTGCCTTGCTGCTCTGTGCTCTGATCTACTGCTGCCTGACCTTGGACCTTGTTCTGACCATCCATTTGCTTGGACCCTTTGCTTGATCTGCTGTCTTCCTAGTATTTTGACCCATGGACCATGACCAAACTATTCTTTTGTCTCATCCCTCTATCTATGATGTATCCTCCTGGCTTTTGATCCCTTGACCCTGACCTGACTATTCTTTTTATCATCCCTCTGTCTTTGACATACCCTCCTGGCTTCTGACCTCGAACTTGTGATTACCCAATCTCTCAGCTTGTCAGTGAGTAGTGACTAGCGTCACAATAGCATCTGGAGGGAATTTATTAAAAAACATTTTTTCCAAAGAGCATTGACTGGCCTATAAGGCTCCCAGCTCCAGTTGGTAGGCTCCACATGGAGGACCTACATCAAAGGCACTTAAACCAGTGCACTTTCTGTTCTGTACTAAAGATGTAAATGAACCTCAGAACAGCGGTCTATAAATGAGTGAATTATTATTTTCGAAAAGCTGTGGATAGCCTAAATCCTTAGTGTATGTGCGCACAGTGTCTGTTTCTGGTGAATTATCGAATTCTGCAAAAGTGTCCCATAAAATGAACATAATGCACAGCAATATCAGAACGATATTGTTGTGCTCATACTTTGTTTTTTGTAATGTCTTCTACATGCTTGAAGGATCAGAAACTTTGAAGCGGGTAAAAGAAGTAACATTTTTATTCGTCAGGCAGCCAACTCTCTAGACTTGAAAGGACAGAGTAAAAGCCGCTAGCGAAGCAACTTCAAGTAAATGGCAGTCAGAGTTTTCCTGAAATTACTTTGCCTTGAGAAAACCAAAGTGAACTCCGGTATCTAAAAGACGTCAAAAGTCAAATAGGCTTCATTAGAGAATAACTCTCTATACCAGCTGTCATCCTATGCAAAAAAAATAGTATCCCCTAAAAAATATTTATGTGGTGTATTTCCTTCAAGTCCCTATTGCTGAATAAATAAGATGATTTATTTTCTATATTACTCTAAAAGAGCTGAAATGCAAACTCTAAAAAATTGTCAATGGCATAAAATTTGGGCAGCTCGGTGGCTCAGTGGTTAGCACTTTTGCTTTGCAGCTCTGGGGCTGTGGTTTCAAATCCCACCAAGGGCAACATCTGAAAGGAGCTTTTATGTTCTCCCCATGTTTGTGTGGGTTTCCTCCAGGTTCTCTGGTTTCCTCCCACACTCCTAATTCATACTGATAGGGAATATAGATTGTGAGCCCCAATGGGGACAGTGACGATAATGTCTGTACAGCACTGTGGGAATTAATGGCTCCATGTAAATAAACTTAATAAATAATTGTCATAAAGATTGAGGAAGAGAATGGCAAAAAGTAAATCTGACTTGAAGCGAGAAAATGGCAGGGAGCAGGTGATACTGTTAATAGTACCAGAAGCTGATGCATGGCTATAATATGTTGTTCTTCACACATAAGCATTGCTTGCAGTATAGACTAGTAGATGCACAGGTCAAAGAACTCAGGGACCATGATTCATCAAGACCGGGGAGCATTTTATAGTCTTGATTCTTGAATCTGTGCCTCCATGCACTACACCAGAAATCTTATTCCATTTCTTGACTAGAGTTTGATTTCTGGCGTAGAGAACGTCACAGCTCGCCATTAATTAAACAAGCTGTGGTATCTCACCACCACCGCGTTTCTGTATAGCTTCATTTTAGTGGAGCTGGGAGAAACTGGAAGAAACTAGCTGAAAACTGCAAACATTTGTTTGCAACTTTTCAAAGCAATTTGCTCCAGAATTCTGGTGAAACTTCTTTGATGGATCAGGACCAAGTTCTTTTATTCCCATAGACTTTTTTTTAAGGAGGATATACTTTAAGGAGGTCTCATTCATCTGTACTTCCAAGCTTTCTGCATACTACTTGAGGGGTTCTCCAAGTTGGACAACATTGGTCCCTTGACAATAAGAACATCAAAAAAGTGTGTTTCCTCTGGGAACCCCCAGCAATCATCTGTATTCTTGTGTGAGCCTATTGGTAAGTTTTTCATTTCCCAACAGCGCCACCAAAAGGGAAATAAAGCCTTACGCAGAGCTTCAGACCAGTGGGCTATGTTTATGTCTATGTAATTCAGTGCGGGATAGGTCCTTCTGATCAAGTCTGACCAAGAGATGGAGATCCTGGACAGGACAATCAATGAACATGTTATATCAAAATGTATTTTCTAAAAAAGAATTGCCTTCATGCTTTGTTATGTGTTTCAATCTAAATCTCATTAAATGTCTTTGTCACCATCACAAATTCCCTTCCTGGATTTTGTACACATATATTGCGGACTGCATGGTGTGCGATCTACCCCACTGATAAATAATAAAGCAAATGATATTGTAAGGAACATTAATTATTGAAACACTGAGATCATGATTTTCCAAGAGAAAAAATGGCCCCTGGCAGAGACTCATGGAAAATGAGAATCTCAACTAAGTTTTCATCCCAGACACCATATGGTTACCTCAGGCTATATTAACATTTAAAGACTTGTGGCCAAACATCAATGAATATACAATTTATGTGCATCTAACGTCTATAAGAAAATAAATGACTACATTATTTGCAATCACGTAATAAAGACTTTATAGTTTATTAGACCAACATTAGATAGACAGAAAGACAAAATGATAGATGGATAGATAATAAATAGATTAATAGATAGAAAGAAAATAGATAGATAGGTAGGAGATAGATAATAGACACCATAACACAAGCACTACAATTATAGCCAATGGAGACCCTTTGATGTGGTCTGCATTAAATGCATGCAGAGCGAGGATCCATGGAACAGATCTAATGTATAACTGAATATAATTGAATGTAACAGATACTAGTTAGATAAATAGAATACAAAAAATAAATCACTGCTAACTTTTACTACCATGGTTCGAAGTGCTGCAAAGTGGATTATATAAAAGTGGATACAGAGTCGGTAACCTGATGCTTGCCTGTTCAAGTTTTATGTACAGCAAAATAGTACAGTACATAGTACAGGACTATGTGGGGCCATTATATTGTATGAAGCACTATGAGGGGACATTATACTGTATGGTGGACTATGGGGGTTTCACTATACTGTGTGGAGCACCATGTGGGGCCCATTATATTGTATAGAGCACTGTGTTGGGCCACTATACTATATGGAGCACTATGTGAGGCCAGTATACTATATGGTTGACTATGTGGGGGCCATTATATTGTGTGGAGCACCATGTGGGGCCAATTATATTGTATAGAGCACTGTGTTGGGCCATTATACTATATGGAGCACTATGTGAGGCCAGTATACTATATGGTTGACTATGTGGGGGCCATTATACTGTGTGGAGCACCACGTGGGGCCCATTATATTGTATAGAGCACTGTGTTGGGCCATTATACTATATGGAGCACTATGTGAGGCCAGTATACTATATGGTTGACTATGTGGGGGCCATTATACTGTGTGGAGCACCATGTGGGGCCAATTATATTGTATAGAGCACTTTATCGGGCCATTATACTGTATGGTTGACTATATGGGAGCCATTATACTGTGTGGAGCACTTTTTGAGGCCATTATATTGTATGAAGCACTATGTTGGATCAGTATACTGTATGGAGCACTTTTTGTCGCCATTATACTGTGTAGAGCATTAAGTGGGGCCATTATATTGTATGGTGGACTGTGGGGTCCATTATACTGTGTGGAGGGCTGTATGAGGATTACAGTTGAGGAATCATACTGTGTTAGGGGTCAACATCCCTTGCAGTGGGGTACAGTAGGGTCATCATACTGTACATGTGGAGGGATTCACTGTGGGGTTATCTTACTGTGCTTGGGGGGCACTTTTGTTGGCATCATACTTTATTATCTGTATTATTCAAGGTTATTGCATGTTTAAATTAGGTCATTGAGCCTTTTGCTTTTTACTTTTACATAACATATTAAATTATTCCAAAATTTTATTTTAAAGATCAATTAATTAAAAATGTACTTTGTTCGTTGGACAATCCCTTTAAATTTGCTTCCATTTGAAAAGGTTCATCGTTATATTTGGTGATAATGAAAAATGTCCTCAATTGTAGACTTTTTTTAATAAATATCCGTGACTTTGCCAAGCTTTTAATTTTGGTCTTTTGTGTATTTGATTTTAACATCCTGATCTAATATAACAAATCCAGTGAAATGAGCCGGTGTTATGTGCAGGATTAACCACTCTGTACTGACTTGCATCGGACCAGCAAAAGCGCAATCACAAAAGCACTTTGCGCAAGTAACCACTGCTAGGCAAGCCCTCAAGGGCTGGGATATCATTTGTCCACTCCTAAAGTGTAGGATTTGCTTCCCAGAGCCCTTCCCAGACTGCTGTCGCAGGATAGTTGGCGTCTGATGACACGGATGATGTGAAATCAGGTACAAAAATAAATTCAAAGTTAGCAAAAAAGTGAAATGAAAGCCAAAGGGAAACCCTGGGACAATAGCTAATAAAGAAGAACCAATAATGACCATTAGCAACTACTGAGAAGCAACTAGAGCTCAACCAGGAAGCACTCACCATACCACTACGCAAGGGAACCGAATAAACAGAAGTGAAATGAATTAGAAGCAGGCTGTAAATAGCCAAAATAAATCTAAGGATAAAAATCAGGAGATGTATTTCTCCCAGGCATGTGCAGGCAGCCACTCCCTGCTCAACTGCACAGCAAGGTTTCCACATTCCCACCAATGGTTAACACCAGGCAAGGCAGCGTCCTGCAGGCCGCGAAACCAGCGCCGGGAACAGCTGTTGACACCGGAGCATTTTGACACTGGAGAATCTTCGCGGCGTTAAGTGCATACACCGAGGAGGATTCACGAGTCTGTAGTCACACTGGATGACTGCAGACTTGTCATTTTAGACCAGACAACACCTTTAACCCCTTCACAACATATGACGTTGTTATATTTGTTGATAAGGAAAAACATCCTCAATTGTAGACCTTGTTTTAATAAATATCAAGATCGTCCCGTGACTTGGTCCAAGTTTTTAATTTTATCCCTCTGTGTAATTGAGTTTAACGTCCCCGTTGTAGATAGATTTGAATGAATAAATGAAATGTGAGCATTGCTATTAAACTAATTCAAAATGTCTGAAATATCCTTTAAAAGGCAAAGAAAATTAGGTCATGTTCACTAGATGTAAAAGCAAGAAAGAGAAACAAGTAAATGAATCTGCCTCCATAAAACCCTTAGCTTAAAAGATTATAAAGCTAATATCGCACAATAAAACACGGCTATTACAGATAAGTCAAAAACCTCTCCAATGTTCATTTTCTCTAAGTTAAGCAGCTTTGGGTGAGAACCGTCGGCTTTCATTGCAAAAGTTTTACATGTATTTATTGAAACTTATTTCGCTGTGACGAATATCTGTTTTTCTGCTTCCCCCGGATTGTGGGGATGAATAGATTTATTTTGAATTGAGATTTTGCCACCTTGCTAAAACGAGCACAGTTTCTAACGCTGCATTAGTAATGTATGACCTACTTAGCTTTTAATCCATTTTTATTTTTCAAGTGCTGCGAAGAATCGTAAATGTTTGTGCCTGGGGCTTAGATCATCTAAACCAAGCTGTGTCTTACAGAGAATATTATGCTGCATAAATTCAATATCCACATTTATTGTAAAGAATATTAATGGTAAATAAAGCCTGCCCAATGTTTTTGTCTATTTTGCACATTCTTCAAAATGCAACCCTGGCATTGAAGACAAAAGAAAAGGCTGAGGATGTTTGCGAAACCTACTGCAAATATTGTATCACCTATGTCTACTGCGTACACACAACCTCTAGATTCGCGAAGATAGAAAACATCTTTGCCAAGTAAAATAGGACTTTTTTTTGTTGTCATTCCTCCCTCGTTTTGGTAGCTCCTTGCATTCACCATGACATAGGAATGCTGCAGAATATTTTTTTATCAGTCTGTATTGTACTGTCACTCTGTTACTCAACCTGGAAATGAATGAATACATTGACCACTGGGAGTTTTTATCATTTTACACACTCTGAAGTTGTTAGCCCTCATTGACATTTTTTTTTCTGTCGGCGCCAACAAGTCATGATACTGCGCAAACATTGACAACTTTCTTAAATGTTAAATTTTAGATGTGTCTTTTCCTTCTTTTCAATGAATGGCTTAAAATAAAAATCTTTTCATGTTAAATCAAATTTAGACTTCAATGATTTCCTCTGAAACCTGTAATAGGACGAACATAACCTGTTGTCAAAAATAAGAGGCATGTAAAAGTGCAATCAAGCCCTAATTCAAGCAGACAAAATACTATGAGACGAGTGCTTTGAATAACCAATGAATACTCAAAAATTGCTAACTATATACTTTATTGTTGAAAAACCAATTGACAAAATAAAAAAGAGCCAAAATAAAAAAAATATACAAGACAAGAATAAAAACAAGGCTAAAACTGGAGGCGGAGGAACCATGAATCATACATAATCAAGTGTCATCAGTTTATGCATATTAATATATATATATTTATAAAGAAAGTGCAAGTGCACTAAAAAATATAAATGAAAATTGTAAAGAGTTGGAAGGGATAAATAAATCAGATACATGAGCCAGTCATTGAAAAATGTACATCAGTGAAGTCATATAAAAATACTGAGAAAGAAGTGATGGAAAAAGTTACTGATCCCGCTTCATAGTGAAGATGCCGTCACCACCCCAAATTTTATTGTGCGTTTCACACGACCTTCCTCAGGGAGTGATGGGGCATGAGGGCAAAATAATACTTAAATAGGAGGGGATATATCAAAGACCAAACATATAAAACTTACACAGCTGCCAATTACAGGGCGCATCCACTGACTTGCCAGCGATGCCATGCGTCTGTGTGGCAAATCATGGCCCCATCACTAGAGGGCTCGGCAGTTGCCATCAATGGCGTGACACGTGATGGGCCTGAGAGACAGCGTGTGCACACTGAAAAGATATCATGTTTACAGTACTGAAGAAGTCATAAAGGATGAGGGCAGGAATGTGAGCACAAATACAATATTGTTTGCACTTGTAAGTGTGAAGAGGAGACATTTAATGCCAAACAGCATATGATGCAAGGGTGAAATGAACAAAAAAAGACAGGACTCAAAATAAGAGGGAAGGTGAAATTATTTAATGAAAAAATCAGTGAATAAAATATATATAGCAGCAAAAGATGAGATGCTGAGAGAAAGCCTAAGGCTGCAACAACAACAGATCTGGAAGGAAGAACAGGAACATGAAGCGCGACGGCAAGACAAGCCGTTGCATAGGATGTAACATCGACAGATAATGGAGGTGTCTTACATGGAGAAATCCTACCAATGTCTGGAAAAAGCTGGGCTTTGAGACAGCACAGAGGCACTAATCATAGCGGTATAAGAGCAAGCACTAGGTAACAGATCCATAGAAGCAGAAATCTACCTCACAAGACAAGACCCAAGGTGCAGACTATACAAAGAAACCTCAGAAACCGTCCAACACATAGTGTCAAGATGCAAAATGCAAGCCGGAATAGCGTATACCGAACACCACAACCAAGTAGCGGGAATTATATACAGGAACATCTGCAAAGCATATGGGCTAACTCCCCCTAAGTCCAGGTGGGAGACCCCAGAGAAAGTGGTGGAGAATGAAAGGGCTAAAATCCTGGAAAAAAAGTATAAATACAACACTACTGTTTTTGCTCCCATTTTTCATGAGCTGAACTCAAAGATGTAAGACTTTTTCTACGTATACAAAATACCTTTTTCTCTCTAATATTATTCACAAATTTGTCTAAATCTATGTTAGTGAGCACTTCTCCTTAGCCAAGACAACTCATCCATCTCACAGGTGTTGTCACAGGGATTCCGCAACAGAGAGGGTCTAGAAGATTGTGGCATATGGTTTCATCAACTCCTGCACTGGTTAGAAGTACTTCATCATCTTATTAAGCAGTGAAGTTTTTTCCTTTTTGACAGTGCAAGGGTTAATCTGTTCAGTTGAAGCTCCTGGAGCTTTCCTACAAAGATTTTCTCAGCTGTTCAGTGTTGGCCACTTCCCTCTGCTATATATGCTCACCTCTACCACTTAGGAATTGCTAGTGTTAATTCTCACTGCCTGGTTTGGAGTTGGATGTGCAGTTTGTGGTTGTAGTTGGCGCTTGGAGTTTTGTTCAGGAGATTGTAGCTTGGAGTTATGTTTGTGTGCACATCCTCAATCTCTCTGTATTTTGTATGATTGTTATTTTCATTTATCTCTGTATGCATTCCCTTGTTCATCTGGTTAGTGTTATCTTATGCACTTCGGCATCCCACTTTCCTGATATAGGAGCATAGGAAGACACGTGAAACCGGCATCTCCACTTTCATTAGTAATCCAGTGGAGAGGGATAGACTAAGGTGCCCCTAGTTTTAGGGACCTAATTAGCGCCTACAATAACAAGGTACTGTGCACTAGTCCATACCTTTTTTGATTCATTGATCCATCATGGATCCAGTGGCTGCTCTGGCAGGACAACTGCATCAACTCAGCCTGGAGATGGCAGACTTGTGCACTGTTGTTTTGAAATACCCAAACACTTCAGACTTGTGGCCTGTGGCTCTCGGGCCATCCCCAGTGGAGCCCAAGATCACTCTAACAGATAGGTTCTCTAGGGGTTGGGATACGTTTCTTGTTTTCAGGAAGTCCTGTAAACTGTACTGTAAATGACAGAAAGGAGTAGTTAACTATATGTTCTATTCTGGAGAGGGAGGTCATAGAGGCTCAGAGGGATGCCCCTGCTGCCCGTCCTTCAAGTAGACTGTTTGTTCCTGTGAATCTCTGCCTTAAAATTTTAAGTGAACATCATGATTTGGTCTTGGCCAGACATCCTGATAGCAAAGCCACCACAGATTTTATTACTCAGAATTTTTGGTGGTCTGGGGTGCAGCAGGATGTTTGGGAATATGTAGCTGCCTGCAGTATTTGTTCACGTTCTTAGATCCCACATACTCGTTCATCTGGGGCTCTTCAACCTTTAGCGATTCCTTCTAGACGTTGGACTCATTTGTCAGCAGATTTCATCACTGATTTACCCGTGTCAGCCTGCGATACTGTGATATTGGTGGTGGTGGACAGATTCAGCAAGATGTCTCATTTCATACAAGAGTTTGGCTGTTTGGTGGATCTGGTATTCTGGACCTGTGTGTTTTTGAATTGGTGTGGTTGTCCTCAATGAACATTAAGGTGAAGGTTCCATCTTGGAAATTTTGACTCAGGTTTCTTGGTTCCTATAAGATTGTTGCCATCTTCAATCCAGTTGCGTTTTTTCTTACTTTGCCACCCACCTGTTAGATTCATAATGTGTTTCCCCGCAATCTACTCAAAACATACAATGCTTCCACTGAACAATCTACACCAACACCTTACCCATTCATTGTTGACGGGAACCTGAACCTAACTCTTGCTTGGTTCATCGCTATCTTCAGTATCTCATACACTGGAAGCGTTACGGTCCTTAAAAGAGAATGTGGGTACCAGCATTTGACCTACTTGCAGTTAGGTTGCTCCGGACTTTTTTTGTGGCCCATCCAGATAAACCCAGCCCTGAGGTTCCAGAGGTCCCTCTTAAAAGGGCGGGGTACAGTCAAAGGGATACTGTAACATAGATGGGCCAAAATATTGCAGCATCTGGTTTCATCAACTCCTGCACTAGTTTGAAGTACTTTACCATCTTATTAAACAGTGCAGGTTTTTTCCTTAGTGGCAGTGCAAGAGTTATTTTGTTCAGTTCCTGCCTGGATTGTCTCAGCTGTTCAATGTTGGCCTCTCCCCCTGCTATATGTTCTCACATCTGGCACTTAGGAGTTGCCAGTGTTAGTTCTAACTGCCTGGTTTGGAGTTGAAGGTGTAGTTCATGATTAGCAAAGCACTGCAGTGCGCAGGTGCAGGGAAAGGTCAGAGAGGCCCAGTGCCTGCGCACTGCAGTACTTTGCTCTGCCCTCAACAGGTCAGATCAGTACGCCTGTGCAGGAATGCGACACGAAGCAATGAGGAGGACATCATCGCTAGAAGATGGGAGGCGCCGGATCCGGACCTGCGACACCCATTGGACCGAACGGCATCAGACCGCCCCCCCGGGTGAGTATAATAAAACCTCTTTTTCTTATCTTTCAGGTCGGACCGGTGTTTTATCTACAGCATTAAAGAATGCTGTAGATAAGCCCCAAAAGGCAGTGGCCACATCTTACAGCTGCAAAACGAGGTGACAGGTTCCCTTTTATACTGCATATATGAAAATCCCCAAAATGTGCCTTGTCAGGATGGGGGAAAATGAACCAATCATGTAGCTATTATTATTACTATAATTATTGTTATTGTTGGTGTTTTGATTATTCCTTTTAATATTAGTCCCCTAATCTTTCAAAATTAGACACAATTGCTTCTCGTTCTGTTTAAGAATGTTTTTAAATTACCGTAACTCTTGTCTGCATTTCAGTTTTGCAATTTTCCACCCGTGAACTAAACACGTATTAAGAGTGATTTAAAAAAAGCAATTATAACTTTGATAATAAGAAGGATTATATCAACCAGGAATAATAGTCGACTAATGCAATGTATTAAGAATCAAACGTATTTAGATAAACTCCTGGTGGGGTTGACAGTTTTTAACCGTAGCAAAATGTAATCGGTAAAATGTTGAAATTGATGGCCTGCTGACCACTTCTGCTTAAAATAAATTAAAATTGTCGCGTAAAACATATCACTCTGCAAACACTGGAGGAGTCCTGCTGGGAGATTGCGTTACTTCTTAATACGCTACCTGTTGCTTGCGCAAGAAAGATCAAAATCAATTTATGGGAAGAAGGAAAAGATTATGGCAAACAATATATTTCTACTAAACTGAACTTTCCTGACATTAATAAATCTTAAACAATTTGCTAGTTTATTTGTTGGATATTCTAACATTTATATTTAAACAACCCAATGAGGTGAGGAGGTTATTTAATTTCAATCCTGATAAAGACAATTAAAAAAAGACAGGAAGAAACATGTTACAATAGCTATTAGGTCTCTGCTGACTCTCCTGACAATTAGATGGTCCCGGACGGTCCTTGAGAGATAATTTCACATCTTTGATTTCACAATTTATGTGACCACTGCAGTCAATGATTGGCCATAGCGGTGACATCTACAGGCAAGATTAATGAGGATAATGATTGGATAAAGCGGTCATTTAAATGACTGATGTACAACACGTGATAGCAGCTGGACATGCTGGGTCTTAAAGCATGGTGAGGGATAGAATAAGTAAGCAATGGTTAATTTATTATTTTAGTCATTTCCAGCTATTTGCCTTAAAAAAAAATGGAAGGACCCCTTAAAGGTACGTGTCCACAATCCGGAAGTAGCAGCGCTTTGGACTCAGTGCATGTAAATCCGCATGTGTTCACTGGACCTTGTGGATTTACTGCATCAAATACATTCCATTGGTGACATTTTTGTTGCAGAGATTAGCGTCTCCGTAAGAGTGATTGACATGCTGCTGTATTGAAAGCTGCGACATGTTGGGGCACAGAATTCTACAGGATGGGGGATACTCGGGAGAAGTTTTACTTTTCTATGCTGGAGAACATTCCTTTCTATTTTTGTCTCAGAAATGCCCAGGACCAGGCCTGCTGCGTGCGTGCGTGGACTTCTTTCACTATCAAATGCCAGATTTAAGGTGAGCTGACTATTCCCCCCTCTCTATATACTCAGGAGAAATCTTGTAGGCGATTGGATAAGGAATGTATTATTGTGATGGAGAGAAGGAGGTGTTGGCAGGACCGGAGATTACATGGTGGGAGTTATTGGGAGATTAGTTCACAGATATATGCAAGAGACAGATTATGGACAGCTTTGCAGGTCAGTGTTAACAGCTTGAAGTTGATACATTGTGGAATTGTCAGAAAATAAATGGAGAGAAGCAGAGAAGTAGTGAGGAAAGAGGTGGATTACTCGGGCAGCAGGGTTAAGGACAGACTGGAGTGGTGTGATGATGCAATGTTTTATGATGAGATCCTATACCCCATATGGAGTCGAGGTCATCCAAGCAACATGGGCAATTTGGGGGAAGAGATGGTTGTCACGGTGCCCAAGCTGCACAGCAGAAGAAGGAACAGGGTGCAAAAGCACAGCAGCTGGCCCCTAGCCAGTACTTTGGGTGCTACTGCTCACCGCGCTGACAAACTGAGCACACCAAAATGAGCTCTAAAAGAGCTCTCAGGAGTGGCATTTCTTCAGGCAATGTGCTGACAACAAGACAAGGGTGGTTTTCATGCAGTACTATCAGAGACTGAAGGAAGGCATAAATGTTCTTAACTTGAGCACAACCTGCATGACAAGGCATCTGAATGCAAAGCACAAACTGCAGTGGAGTACACAGCTGAAAAACCAGGAAAGACCTGAAACTCCTCCTGCTCCCTCTTCTACTGCGATCTAGGCTTCTTAGAATCATAGAATGGTAGAGTTGGAAGGGACCTCCTG
>VIAB01004421.1:40214-51325 GCA_009801035.1 Oophaga pumilio | reverse complement strand
CCCTATTCCTCCCATTTTATATATGCTTTTTTCATTTTTATTGCTCCCGAGCAATAGGCTCCCATGGCTCCCCACAAAGAGACAATGCTACAACATCACCACCACCAGCAGTGTCACGGACCATCTCCACACCGTCTCATGGAAGCAGTCAATTGTCCATCCCCAAAACACTGGAGAAAAAGAAGTACCTCCCTACCCACCCATGAGTCCTAGTCCTGAATGACAGCATTTCAAAATACTGACCTTTGAAAAGCTGCCATGGTGGAGATGGATACTTTCAAAAACTTATGGCGGTGGCTGTCCCACTCTAGGTTGTTCCCAGCTGTCGCTTCTTTTTCTGGCAAGCCATCCCTGCCCTGCACAAACATGTTGCGGACTAAATTAAGTGTGCACTGCGCAGCACCATCAGTGGCAAGGTCCACATAACCACTGATACGTGAACCAGTAAGCACGTGCAAGAACGTTATATCTCTCTAACTGCCTCTGGGTAAATGTAGTGGCGACTGGATCTGAGGCAGAAAGAGTTTTGGCGCATGTCCTACCACCACTGAAGATTGCTGCTTCCTCCACCACCTACTTATCCAGTCAGGATAATGTATGAACAACTTCAGCACAGCCAGGGGGAAATGACAGCAGGCTGTTCTGAAACTCATCTGTTTGTCCCAGACCTCGCAGCAGCTGTGGACAGGGATTAAACAACAGACTGATGAGTGGCTGAAATCTCATAGCAGCTCTGGGCCTAGCCAGTTTCATGCACATCTCTTATCTGGTGCATGTGCTGAATTTGATGGTGCAGAGCTTCCTGAAAAATTACCCACATATATCAGAGCTGCTGCTGAAAGTGTGGGCAGTGTGTGTATGCTTTCGGCGTCACCTTTTTGCTGCTCCCCTGTCTGCACTGCAGCGTGACTTCTGTCTTCCCACTCTCAGCCTCATAAGCGACAAACCCATAAGATGGAATTCCACCTTGCATACATATGTTAGAGAGACTGTGCGAGCAGCAGCAGACATTACTGGAGTTTTAGCTTCACCATGAACAGGTGAGTTGTTCTGCGGAACAACACCACTCCACCACCAAAGAGTGGGCCTCCATACAGGACGTGTGTGTCATGTTGCACTGCTTTGAGTGCTCTACAAACATGGCCAGTGCTGATGATGTCATCATCAGCATTACTATTCCACTCCTATGCCTCCTTGAAAAAATGCTTGAGGCAATAATGGATTAGGTGGAGGCACAGTTGAAAGAGGAGGAGAAGCAGGGTGCATTCACACCATTATCAGGCCAGTTGTCCACAAATGACTCAGACAGTGGATTACTGTACCAACAGTGGCCAGGTAAAAAACTGTCCAGCCAGGAGACAGTTTGGGAGGATGATGAGGAACCGGGTTCACTGCAGGGTGAGCATGGCTGGTTGGATACAGAGTACACAGATGATACATCTACCACCGATGACGGCTTGTCACACAAGAGCGAATACATACTGTTATGTCTGCGCAACAACCTCTGAGTTGCCCTGATTGTAACCATTGCTGATTATAGGATGGCCACCCTGCAGGATTCCCGCTACACGGACAAAGTGCCATCCTTACTTGCATCACTGTAGCATGATCAGAAAACGTGGGAATAGAAGCGCACATTGGTAAACGCAATCCTCAGCTGACAGCGGGGGCTCAATGGAAGCTCAAGACAAGGGAGGAGGAGGAAGCCATCAACACAGCTAGGGCACAGGCACTATTAACAATATGGTGGAAGAGTGTGAGTCCACATGTCTCTATGTTCTGAGTGATGGGTCTGCCCCATTTGACGTCTGGGTCTTCAAATTGGACACATGGCCTGAACTTGCCCTTTACTCCTTGGAGGGGGTTTGATCACAGACAGTCACATCTGCCTGTCCACAACCAACATGGGCATAGCTCACATTCATTAAAATTAACCAGGTGTGGATTCCATAGAACATGTCCGTACCTTTGGCTGAATAGAAAACTATACCAGCTGTACTCAGCCATTATTTGTTCATTGTATTTCCCATCTATTTGCATCTATTTGTTTTTGGGCCTCCCCAAATTAAAAAAAATACCAAAACAATGAGGCTGTTTTGCAGAGTCCCCTACAGAGGGTGTTTTGCAGAGCACTCCAACAGATATGGGTGAAGAGTACCACCACAAAGATGGGTGCAGAGTACTCCCACAAAGACGGGTACAGAGTACCCCCATAGAGCTGGGTGCAGAGTACCCCCACAAAGGCTGTTTTTCAAACAATTGCTTTTCTCTGTTTGGAGGTGCTGGTTAGTCTTTAGTTTTTGTAGTATACTATTGGAGGTGGTGATTGCCTCCATATCCAACTATGTACTCCTCACAGCAGAAGAAAATTGGTTCTATTATGCTAATCACACTCCACTCTTTTCTTGGATGAGGAGAAGAAGGAAAAAAAATTCTCCATCTTCTTCATTTTGCCAGTCTATGAAAATTGGATTGCACTTAGATATTATCTGAGTGTGGTTCAATTTTTTACACAAACTCATTGACTTGCATGGCCGAGCGTGATAGGAATAACGGATGAAAATCAAGCATGCTTTAATTTTATCTCCGGACAGCCTCTGTCTGAAGAAAAAAATCGGAAATGTGCACAGCCCCATAAAATAACACTGGCCTGAATACAATTTGATGTTTTGTCGGATCACACTCAGACCAAATATACGATCATCTACCCAAGCCCTAAGGTGGTTTTTAATTTAGTGCTGGATCTTACCAGCCCTTCAAATTTTACGGCTTTTAGCCTGGAAGACACATGTTTTATAAATCTAAGATTTGGGGTCTCAAAGAAAAGTCATCTTGTTGCCACCGCTGAACTCTCATGAATTGGCCAATTTATGCCCCAAGTACCTTCATTTCATAAGTATATTCTATATAGCAGTAATGCAGTCCAAATTGTATATATGCAATGTTTGCACAGAACTTTCAGCAGCCTCTGTGTTCTTTGGTTTCTAGAAAGATAGATAATCAATTAAGTATTATAAACAAAAGTATAGACTAGAATACAATAAAATGAAATAGAAAAAAGATTAACAGATCTAAGATGGATTGGTAGATAGACGTATACAGTAGATAGACGGAACCATTAATGAATATTTTTTTTCAGTCTGGCAGTGGCTTTATCCTGTTGTATGTGACTACGCCCTTTAACAAATCCAGCTGCCATGAAGAAGTCCACTTAGTCTTTACACTATTTAGGCAGATGATGTGTATCAAAGAATCATCCACATTAATGGCAGGACCTAAGGTTTTAAAGCGGAACATTACGCAGAGCATCAGAGTGCTCTGCCACCTCGTTTTCTCCTCATTGAGCATCCTGGTGCCATCTTATATTAAGCTCTAGGTCATGCATGCAACCAGCAATCCACATGATCTTACAAATCTGATTTATAAGAACTGCATGGTTTTTTTTGGCCATGAAATATCAATGTATTTAGTCATTTGTGGGATGTGCTGCAATTCATGGAGACTGCACCTCACAACATACATAACTTAAAGAAATTACTTATAATGTCTTGGGCCGGATGCCACAAGATGTGTAGGGTCCATACATAGAATGACCAGCACTATTTTGGTGATTAACATCTTCTTCACTGTTCCTTTCATATCTTCAAACTAGGAAATCTTGAACATCTTGCCTGCCATGCCAAGAAAGGCATAGTATAACCTATTCTTGCATTGCAAATATGACATAGACGGTGTAGAAGATGTCAATCCCGCAAAACGGGCATGATCACAAAGCTGACAAAAGGACTAGACTGGTGGAAACAACGCTCAACAGAACTAGTTCTAACTAATTTGCAGAATGATGGATTAAAGAGTATTTTTACAAAACATCTGGGAAATCGAACATATTGTTGGGAAGCAAGAATAGGCCTGTGGAATGTAATGGTGGTGGTTTGGGTGCCTTATGGAATCTGACAGGTTCCCGTTAATAATTTCTTTCACCTGCTATTTTATGTCACCTGTAAGAATATCCAAAAGATTTTGAGTACATGACACTGCTCATGACTATAAGACTAAGGAGAAGGAGAAACAATGCCATTGAGATTAAGGCCACAAATACCTTTGTGATGATGACAGAAGATGAATAATGGAAATGAAATCAGCTTTACCTTCGTCTTTACCACAATTAACATTGAAGTTCAATGAGCCACACTAGAAGAAAAGATAAATTAAAACATCTGAAGGCTGTAAACCTTTTTTATTTGTAATTCTTCCTCTTCATTATAGAAACATTTGTGAGAACGCCAAGAATAATACATGATAAAATGCTCAGTATAATCCCTCATAATGCCGAGGTGTAAAAGTCATCACTACTAAAAATATTTAAGGGATACAATTTAAATCCTGTGTGACACATTGATTGTGCCTCCCGGCTATCAATGTGTAGATTTGTTTCTATTGAATTTTAAGTTTAAGAAGTAAAGTATGTAAGCCTCGGGAAGGACAAGGGTCAGGAATGATCTGATCCAACCGTAACAGCCCCGGGAATTCTTCTCCTCTGAGATAATATTATAAACATGAACACATTTGACAAATGATTAGGAAACAATACACAGCTATGTTTGTTAGTTTATTACATTTTGATAATCCTTTGATCTTTCTTTAACGTAGTAAAGAAAAAGTAAACGAGTCTAAGTAGAGGCAAGTTTATAATTAAAACTAAACCCATAGTAGTTCCAAGAGTTCACGTTGCTGTGTTTTCTTTTACCTATGTGTATGTAGGCTGTCACAGCCTCTTAAATTGTACATTGCTTTTTTCAGTTTTAGAAATGGCTTCTTTGACTCAGATAACACAGCACTGGAGTATCACAGCACAAAAAGTGTAATTCAACACCTAACTATAATTCAATGGCTTGTGCAAGGTTAACTTCCTTCATCCTTTAGCAGAATAACTTTCTATGATAAGATGCTAAGATGGTTCAATGTGAGTCAAGAAAACCATTTGTCACGCTTACGCCTTGGCAGATTGGCGCGAGGGGGTTGTGGACCCACTGTGCCACAAACCAGACTAATGCAGGGGCATAACTAATCCAGCTACCTTGGTTTTCTCTGGAGCCTCTGATGGTGAGGTCAGGCTTGTATGGCAGGTAGCTGCCAGGTGCCACTCCAGGGTGGTGTCTGGCTGTGGCTGCTGATCCCACTGGGGAACAAGACACTAGGACAGGTGCGACTGACAGAAAGGCAGGTGAGCATGACAGGCATGGCTGGTACTCTGGCAGGCGGTCATGACTGAAACACAGGCAGGCGGGCACGGTTGAGACACTGGCAGGTGGGCACGGCTGAGACACTGGCAGGTGGACATGGCTGAGACACTGGCAGGTGGGCACGGCTGAGACACTGGCAGGTGGGCATGGCTGGGACACTGGCAGGCGGACACGGCTGAGACACAGGGACATGAGCAGGAAGGAGTGGAGAATGGAAGGTAGAGATCTGTTCACAGGAGATGCAGGTACTGGTACTGGCAGGAAGGAGTGGTGTATGAAGCAACAGGTTTGGACCTGTTCACATTGGAGGAGCAGGTACTGGTAGCAAGAGGTGCAGCAGAAGCAGAAGGGAGGAGAACCGCAGGAGTGCGGAGCAAAGCCAGAAAGTGGTCTAGCAGCAGGAGCGGAGCAAAGCGGAACCGGAAGTTATGCGGAGAGGAGCTGCAGAAAGAGGTTCTGAAGCAGCAGGAACGAAGCAAAGCGGAACCGCAAGGTATGCGGAAAGGAGCTGCAGCAAGAGGTTCTGCAGCAGCAAGAGAGAAAGCAAAGCGGAACCGCAAGGTATGCGGAGAGGAGCTGCAGCAGACAAGACAGAGGGAGTAAACACAAGGGTACACAGAGCAGGGAAGGAAAGGCCACAGACTAGGATAAGACAGACACAGGTATAGAACAGAGTACAGGCAGGGAAAGGAACGAGACAAGGCACAGGAACAAAGACACAGAGACCAGGATATACAGCCTCCTGGAGGGCAGACAGACAGGTACAAGGCAAAGCTAGGAATCAAGCCTCCAGAGAAGGTGAGACACAGGACAGGACCTAGCAACTCAGTAGCAAGACACTAACTGAGTGAAGACGTTGCTCAGGCCAGTTCCACTGGGTGGATCTGCTCTAAATACTAGAGGCCTCTTGGTAATTGGTCAGGGACACATTAGACAGGTGCATCCATAAGAATCAGAGAGTTCTGATGCCGCCCCCCTATGCACACAACCAGGAAGCATGCAGAGAGCAGGCAGAAAGCAAGAGGCACAGAACATGGAGCCGGCAGCAGACGGAAATCACAACATGACCTGGAGCAGTGAGTAAGTTGGTGTGTGAGGGATGGGAGGCCATGCAGTGATGCCAGCAAAGTTGTTACACAAATTCTGCCATGAGCAACACCTCACACCAGTCCTCCTGTCTGGAAGAGGCCAAACATCTAAGAATTTGCTCTAAAGACTGGTTTGTGCGTTCAGTTTGACCGTTAGACTCCGGGTGATAAGCAGAGGAAAATGTTAACATAATCCCCAATTTCTTGCAGAAAGCCCTCCAAAACTTGGCCACAAACTACACACCCCTGTCAGACACCACATTACCAGGCACAACATGCATCCAGACCACGTGTTGTATAAATAAGCGGGCCAAAGTTTCAACAGATGGTAGAGCGGGCAGAGGTACAAAATAACTTGTTTGGAGAACCTATCAACCACTACCCACACCACAGAGTTGCCCCTAGAAAGAGGAAGATTCATAATAAAATCCATGGACAGATGTGTCCATGGACTATCCGGAATTGGCAAAGGCACCAACTCCCCGACTGGCCGGCAATGAGAACTCTCCGAACAGGCACAAACCCCACACGTAGACACAAACTTTTTAATATCTGCTACCATTGAGAGCCACCAGAAACCCCTAGCCACTGCACCACGGGTGGCCAAAACCCTAGGATGAGCCCTCAACGCAGAATCATGAAACACCTGCAGGAGTCTGTGAAGGAAACATTCAGGTACAAACAATTTGCCTGGAGGTTTATTACAGGGGGCTAGTGCCTGGGCCTCTAAAACCTCTCTCTCTAAGTCAGATGAAGTTTCGACCACCACCACCCATGGCTGAAGAATGGAGGATGGAGACTCTGTAGGGGACACAGGATCAAAACTTCGGGATAAAGCATCTGCCTTAACATTTTTAGATCCTAGACGAAAAGTGATTGTAAATAGAAATCGGGAAAAAAAAAGCGCCCACCAAGCCTGTCTGCGGGTCAATCTTTTGGCAGACTCGATATAGGCTAAATTTTTGTGATCGGTGATCACTGTTACAGGGTGAACTGCCCCCTCCAAAAAATGCCTCCATTCTTCGAAGGCCAGCTTGACCGCCAAAAGCTCCCTATTGCCTATATCATAATTTCTCTCGGCAGAAGAGAACTTCTTAGAAAAGAAGGCACAAGGTTTAAGATTAGTAAGGGTGGCAGGACCCTGAGACAAAACTGCCCCCACCCCTACCTCAGAGGCGTCGACCTCTACGGTAAAAGGTTTAGACGGATCTGGCTGGACAAACACAGGAGCAGAAGTAAAACATTTTTTCAAAGCCAGAAAATAATTTTTTGCAGGTACAGACCAATTCTTTACATCTGTCCCCTTATGTGTGAGATCAGTCAAGTGCTTAACCACCTGCAAAAAAACATTAATAAACTTCCTGTAATAATTAGCAAAGCCCAAAAACCGTTGCAATCCCTTCAAATCTCAAGGTTGCATCCAATCCGTAATGGCTTGGACCTATTTTCGATCCATGCAAATTCCCTCCCCAGAAACAATCAAACCCAAAAAGGATAATTCTTGTACAAAGAATGAACATTTCTCCAATCTGGCATACAAATGATTTTCCCTGAGTTTCATAAGCACCATACGCAGATGGTGCAAGTGAGTTTGACTGTCCGTGGAATACACCATAATGTCATCCAAGTAGATAACCACAAAACATCCAATTAGGTCCAAAAAAATGACATTAATGAAATTCTGGAAAATAGCAGGAGTGTTAGTGAGCCCGAAGGGCTTGACCATTTTTTTCAAACAGCCCCTCAGTCGTAAGGAAAGCCGTCTTCCACTCACCCCCTTCCCGGACCCTTATAAGATTATAGGCCCCTCGGAAATCAAGTTTAGAGAACCATTTGGCCTCAGTAAGTTGGTTACATAAATCCGGAATAAGGGGAAGAAGGTACTTGTTCTTCACCGTAATTTTATTCAGTTCCTGAAAGTCGAGGCACGGCCGCAAACCACCATCTTTTTTTTTTACAAAAAAAAACCCCGCTGCCACAGGCGAGACAGAAGGGTGAATATGCCCCTTGCGGAGACTCTCGGTAATGTACTCCTTCATGGCTTGGCGCTCAGGCCCAGACAAATTAAATAGACGAGCCTTAGGTAACTTGGCTCCTGGGATCAACTCAATGGCACAATCGTAGGGTCTATGTGGTGGTAGCGCCTCAGCCTCACTTTCAGAAAACACGTCTTCAAAGTCCTTCAGGTACTCCGGAATACCCTCCAAATGACACTGATACAGATTTTAAAGGGGTGAATAATGGCCCCACTTTACAACACAAGCCGTTAGCCTTGCACCCCCACTGGATTATCTCTCCAGTAACCCAATCAATGTTAGGGTTGTGGCGTTTAAGCCAATACATCCCTAACACCAGACATGCAGGCAAGTTATTTAAAACAAAACAGCTCAACTTTTCCACGTGAGCAGAACCCACTCTCAGGGAGAAAACCTCAGTCATGAAACAGATTCCCTCTCGCGTGAGAGGAGAGGAGTCAATGGACACAATTTTGACTGGCGATTCAAGCCTGACTGTCCCTATCTTATTACGTGTCACCACACTAGCATCAATCAGATTGATGGTAGAACCACAGTCAACAAAAGCGTTAGTCATAACGGGACCGCCAGCAAGTTCCAACTCCACCTTGAGAAGGGATTTTAGCAAGTGAGGAAAAAGTACCTCTGAGTCTGGGCAACCACCTCAACCGTTACCCAGAACTAGGCGTTTCCCGGTGTCTTCGCTGATGAAGGACAAGAGGAACAGTCCCTTTTCCAATGTCCAGAGGCTCCACAGTAGAAGCATAGAAGGTTGTCTCTGCAGCGTCTTCTCTCTCTTTCTTTCAATGAGACAACATCAACCTCCATGGGTTCAGGTGTTGGCACAGTGTCGCCCAGGTTGGAGTATAAAGGGGCCTCCTGCTGCATCACTCCTCTAGCACGGAGCCTTCGGTCCATACGAACCTCCGGAGTCATGGCATCCTCCAAGGTATCAGGGGGAGGATGTAACACCAGAGCTTCCTGTAGAAGGTTGGAAAGGCCCCTACGGAACAATCCCATTAGGACGTCATCGTTCCATGATATCTCAGCAGCCCAGCGCCTAAACTCAGAGCAAAATCATTCTGCTAAGTGCTTCCCCTGTGCCACACTCGTCACCATATCCTCAGCCATACGTACTCTATCAGGCTCATCATAAATGTGCCCCAGCGCCTCAAAAAACGAATCTACAGACATACGTTCAGGTGCGGAAGGAGACAGAGCGAAAGCCCACACCTGCAGAGCCCCCCTTAACAAGGACATAACAATCCCCACCCTCTGCATTTCGTTCCCTGAGGAGCGAGGATGCAACTCAAAAAACAATTTACACCCTCCTTGAAAGTTCTAAATAATTTTTTATCACCAGAAAAATGGTCAGGTAACTTCACCGGAGGTCCCGGAGCTAATAAGGAAACGTCAGTGGTGTCCTCGTCCCAAGCCCCCGACTGAAATTAACCCTGAAGGGCGCACGCCACATCTCTTTGCACCTGTTGGTGCGACCGAGCCAAAGCTCGCTGCTCCATAGACAGCTTCTGCATCATCTGAGCGAGGCTATTCACCTGCTCAGAAAGAGCATGCAGCGAATCCTTGAACAGGGGGGAAAAAAAAGGGTGCAAATTCCATTTAAATGTTATGGTTAGTTATAATGTAATGACCCCCTTTGCAACCTACCGCAGGGGCTGCACACTGAAATAGGAGAGGTAACTGGGGAACGTAGGTGAACTTACTAGTCAGTGTACAAGACCTGTCCCACATGATGGCGGGGGAGTGACTGGGGACGGAGTCAGGCGCCGACGGCCAGCGGGGACAAAGAAAACCAGGGACAACTCAGTGCGAACCGAGGTCAAAACCGAGAGATACGGGAGGAACAGTGGACTGAGACGTAGGGGTAGTCAAGTCGAAGTTAGAGGTCAAAAAGCCAGAACGAGCAGTGCGGTACAATAGGGACAAACTGTAACGGAGTAACAATAGCCAAGCCAGAAGGTCAGAACCGAAGAAAACAATAGTACCAAAATGTGAGACAGAGAACAGAGTGAGAAGACAGACCAGGTCACATACGGGAGGCAATCAAGCAATGCAGCATACACGCACACCAGGGGGTCAGACACACAGTCAGAACAACAGTATAACTGACAGAGAATCTTAGCCAGGAAGAGGTACCGTATAAATGTCCCTCCCAGATCTAAAAAGAGGCACACAACATTTACCCCATGATGGCAGGGGTGGAACCCCATCCGTAACCATGACACTATGACTGAAATTCCCAGGCCCCAAGGTTTACCTTTACCAGAACTATATCACAACAAGGATGAATTTTGTATAAATTTGACCTTTTAAATGTGTTGTTCAGGATTAGAACAACATGGCCATTTTTTCCCCCAAAACTGTGCCTCACCTTTCTTCTGCAGGTTGCATGCGGAGTTGCCCGCTCATCCCTATTCACTTCCATGGAGAGATGTGACACACGTTCTTGGGGAAAGCAACCATTCCTAATCAACTCAATTCAGGATAAAAAAAATGTGCTTTTGTGCAGAATTGCAGTTACATCATGTTCAATTCACTGGAGCTGCAACACTAAACCTAACCCATGGGGAGACGGGGCCCTATTAATATAATTCTTTTTAACCCCTTCAACCCCAAGGGTGGTTTGCACGTTAATGACCGGGCCAATTTTTACAATTCTAACCACTGTCTCTTTATGAGGATATAACTCTGGAACGCGTCAACTTATCTTCCCGATTCTGAGACTGTTTTCTCGTGACATATTG
>VIAB01004421.1:25604-35937 GCA_009801035.1 Oophaga pumilio | reverse complement strand
TCACATGGATGGAATAGTACGTCGGATGGGATTAAGGGGTTAATCCAGAGTAGCTGTCAGTTTAATTTTTATATTATGAATTAATAGTACACATGAAAATAAACAACTTTGTAATATATCTTATCAGAAAAATCTGCTTCATTACCTGCCAAAATTCATCAATCTTTAACAAAATTCTCAATTCGGGGGTAAATTTTACATTCAGTAAAGACTCATTACTGAGGTAGGAGATGGCAGTAGCTGATAAGATTCTATGTAGACGGAAGGAGGGAGGAGCTATAGGCAGAGCCCCTCCCCCTCCTATCTAGATAGAATCCCATCAATGAAAGAAGCAGATCTCTCTGATAAGATATATTACAAAGTTTCTTATTTTCATGTGTACTATGGATTTACTAAATAAATTCGACGGTACGCTGTAATCACTTTGAACTTAATTTCCTCTGCTCTTGTGCAGGGGAGGGTGTAAGGGAAAGTGCTGAGTGCAGTATAACAGTATTAGTGATAATTACTAGAGTCTGACCCCTGAGACCCCCACTGATCCACTAGTTATTATCTATCCTTTCCATCGGTCATTTCTTGTAGTAACTGTAATCCTCTTTCATAATGACTCTCCAGCATCAGATAGCACATTCTGGATAGACAAACTAGCGTGTTTGTAATTCATCTGCATTATGTATTTGATGCTTTTATTTTAAGTTTTATGCTGTTTTAAAATTGCGTCTGTGTAGAAAAAAAGCAAAGTTACTCAGCTAAATAATGGTAACCCATCCTGTGCAGGTGCAATTTACACAATATGCACAAAAGTATTGGGGCACCTACACGTTGCGCCTGCCAGAGCTTCTATGAAATCCCCCTTATAAATCTAAAGGTATTAACGTTCCTTCCTCGTTTACAGCTACAATAGCTTCCACAATTCTGGGAAGACTTTCTATAAGATTTTGGAGGGTCTGTCAGAACTTTCGCCCATTCATCCAGAAGAGCATTTTTTTTTGCAATCTCCATTCTAGTTCATCATTTACTTTGACAAGGCTGAGGCCAGGGCTCTGTGCCACCATTCTACTCCTAATTCACCCAACAGTGCCTTTATGGAGCTTGCTTTGTGCACTTAGGCCCAGTCATGCTGAAACAGAAAAAGGCCTTCCCCAAACTGTTCTCACAAAGTTGGAAAATACTGAAGCTTTAAGATTTCTCTCACTGAGACTAAGGAGCCTTTGTCAACCCCTGAAAGACAGCCCCAGAGCTTTATCCTTACTCCACCCAAGCTTTACATGTGCTCAATGCTGTCAAAGCATGTAACGTTTTCCTGTTAAATCATAGACTGGTAAAGTTGGAAGGGACCTGCTGGGTCATCTGGTCCGACCCTGTGCTCAAAGCAGGATTTACTAAATCATCCCAGACAGATGTGTGTCAAGCCTGTTTGAAGACTTCCATTGAAGGAGAACTCACCACCTCTCGGGGCAGCCTGTTCCACTCATTGATCACCCTAAGTGTCAAAAAGTTTTTTCTAAGGTCTAATCTGTGTCTCCTCCCATTCAGTTTCATCCCATTGCTTCTAGTCTTTCCTTGTGCAAATGAGAATAATGATGATCCCTCTACACTGTGACAGTCCTTGAGATATTTGTAGACAGCTGTTAAGTCTCTTTTCAGGCTTCTTTTTTGCAAGCTAAACATTCCCAAATCATGTAATCGTTCTTCATAGGACATGGTTTGCAGACCGGTCACCATTCGGGTCGCTCTTCTCTAAACTTGCTCCAGTTTGTTGATGTCTTTTTTAAAATGTGGTGCCCAAAAGTGGACAAAGTATTCCAGATGAGGTCTGACCAAAGAGGAGTAGAAGGGGATAATGACTTCACGTGATCTAGACTGTATGCTTCTGTTAATACATCCCAAAATTGTTGACTCATGTTCAGTCTGTGATCTATTAGTAAATACCCAAGTCTTTTTCACATGTGCTGTTGCCTAGTCCTATTCTTCCCATTCTGTATATGCTTTTTTCATTTTTATTGCCCAGATGTAGTACTTTGCATTTTTCCCTGTTAAAAACCAATCTGTTAGTTGCTGCCCACTGCTCCAGTTTATTTATATCTGTTTGAATCCTCTCTCTCTTCTTTAGAAATAGCTATCCCTCCTAGCTTTGGACCATCAGCAAATTTAATCAGTTTACCCTTAATTCCTTCATCTAAATCATTGCTAAAGATATTGAACAATACACGGCCCAGGACAGAGCCCTGTGGTACCCCACTTGAGACATTTTTCCAACTGGATGTGCAGCCATTTACGACCACTCTTTGGGTGCGATCACTAAGCCAGTTATGAATCCTCATAACAGTTGCCTTGTCCATTCCATACTTAGTCATTTTTTCAATAAGGATGGTGTGAGATACTTTGTCAAATGCTTTGCTGAAGTCAAGATATACTATATCTATAGCATTTCACTGATCCACACAGTCAGTGATTCTATCATAGAAGGAAATTAAGTTAGTCTGACATGACTTATTAGTTACTGGCTCTGGTTAATCACTTCATTATTATCCAGGTACTTACATACATGTTGTTTAGTAATTTATTCAAAGATCTTTACTGGTATAGAAGTCAGATTCACCAGCCTATACTTCCCTGAGTCCACCTTCTTCCCCTTTTTGAAGATAGGAACAACATTTGCTCTTCTCCAGTCTTCTGGGACTTTTGCTCTCCAAGAATTTTCAAAGATTATGGAGAGTGGTTCAAAAATTACTTCTGTTATCTTCCTCAGTACTCTGGGGTGTAATTCATGTGGATCTGGAGACTTGAATTCATTTATGTTAGGTATTCCCTGACCATCTCTCTGTTTATGGATAGTGTAGATTCTTTTATTCCTTCGATGGCCCCATGAAGATCATTTGATGTTACATTTCCTTTCTAAGAGAAAACAGATGTAAAATAGGAATTTAAAAGTTTGGCCTTCTCAACATCCTTTCTTACCATTTCATCATTTTCATCCTGTAAGAATCCTATAGCATCTTTGACTTTTCTTTTACTTTTGACATATCCCCAAAATCCTTTTTTATTGCTTTTGACGTCTCTTGCAAGTCTTAATTCATTGTCAGCTTTAGATAATCTGATTTGTGCCCTGCAGGTTCTGCAGACTGCTTTATAATCTTCTTTAAATATGCCTCCCTCTTTCCATTTGATAAACATTTCTTTCTTCCTTTTTAGCATGTGTTTACATTCTGTGTTCATCCATCCTGGTTTCCTTAAATGCTTCCTATTCCTCCCTCTTTTCGGAATAGTTAACAATTGTGCTTTGAGAATCTCATTTTTCAAAATTTCCCATCCTTCTTGGACATTTTTGCCCTTATTGATATCCAGCCATTGGATCCCTCCGATTCTCTTTCTGAGTCCCTTTAAATCTGCCTTTCTGAAATCTAACCTTGACATCTGAGTCTTCACAGTTCTTCCTCTTCTAGTTATCCAGAATTCTAAAATAGCATGGTCGCCACATCCTAGGGTCCCAGCCACTCTTAACTCCTCAACCATTTCCTGCCTGTTTATAAGGATTAGATCCAAGGTAGCAGATCCCCTAATTTTCCCCCCTACATTTTGGAAGATAAAGTTGTCAGCAAGAGAGGATAGGAATTTGCTTGACCTTTTAGTTTTGCCTGAGAGCGATTCCCAACAAATGTTTGGATAGTTGTCTCTCATGACCACTATGTCATATTTTTTTGGAGGCCATTTGATGCATGGAGAGTTCATCCATATCTTCATCTTGCACAGGTGGCCTGTAGTAAATGCCTTCAATGGTGTCCGTTCTGTTGTTCTCTCCTTGTATTCTTACCCAAACAGTTTTCACAGAACTCCCAGTCTCTGAAGCTTGGATGTCTATGCAGATATACACTTTTCTAACATAGAATGCGACAACTCCTCCTCGTTTATCAAGTCTGTTTCTTGCAAATAAGTTGTATCCTTCTAGCCTTGTATTCCAGTCATGTGTATCATCCCACCAAGTTTCAGTGTTCCAATGACATCATATTTCTTTTCCTGTGTTAGTAGTTCCAATTCTCCTTGTTTGTTCTCCATGCTTTGTGCATTTGTATAGAAACATTTTAGTTTGTGATTGGTTTCTCTTCCTCCAATATTTTTATTATTTAGATTTTTTTTGTCTTTGTTCCTCCCTTCCACTTCTAATAGCAGAATTCTCAATAGTATTTGTCGGGTGTATGGCTTTTTCTGGCATTTTGCTTCCCTTCCCACATTGTTCTAGTTTACAGCTCTCCTGATGAGTGTAGCAAGGTGACTTCCAAATACATGTTTTCCAGTCTTCGTAAGGTGCACCCCATCTCTAGCAAGTAGTCCATCATATAAGTAATTCACTCCGTGATCCAAAAATCCAAATCCTTGCTGACGGCACCATCGACATAGCCAGTTGTTCACCTGTAGAATCTTCTTCCACCTCCTTGTTCCATGGCCATCCACTGGGAGGATGGAAGAGAAGACCACCTGCGCTCCCAGTTCTTTCACTTTCTTACTTAAGTTTTCAAAGTCACTGCAGATGGTTTCCAGGTCACTTCTTGCAGTATCATTTGTCCCCACATGTATTAGCAGGAATGGGTAGTCATCTTTAGGTCTGAAGAGTCCTGATATCCTGTCAGACACATCTTTCATGTTTGCACCTGGAAGACAGCACATTTCTCTTGAGGTTATATCCGGTCTGCAGATAGCGGCCTCTGTTCCTCTCAACAGGGAATCCCCCATGACCACAACTCTCCGTTTCTTCACAACATTTTTCTTTCTCCATCCAGGAGGACTCTGAGGGCGTACAAGGTTGTTCTTTGTGGGCAAAGTCTTATCTTGATGTATTTCTTCATCGTTCTCCTGCGTGAGAGCATGGTACTGGTTCCTGGGCAGTATGGGTGCTGACTGCCTCCCGATCCTTCTGCTTCTCTGGGTCACATGCTTCCATTCCTCTGTTTATTCAGGTGCACTTCGAATTTCTTCTCTTTCTGTAACATGAAGAGATAATTCTGCAGTGTCTAAGGACTCGTCACCTTCCATAATGATTTTTAAAGTAGCTAACCTCTCTTCTAGATTTCGCAACTTTTCCTCCAACAGGGACACAAGCTTGCATTTTTGGCATGTGAAGTTTGGCTTTTCCACTGGTAAGTCTATGAACATATAGCAAGAAATGCAGCTCACCACATGGCTCCTGGCCTCTTCCATGTTCTTATTGTTGTGATATGGAAGGGGTGAATAACGTGCCAAACTTTGTGTTCCGGTAGGCGCGCAGTTTACCAATGTCCTCCTTTCAGCTGCAACGGCCAAAATCCAGTGTTGTTTCAGCTCACGGAGACTCTTCACTTATCCCAGAATGCACTGGGAACATGCAAATTATCTCCTCAGGACTCCTCCCCTGATTTACTATGTCCTCTTTTCAGCGGACATTCGCCAATTCGACATTCAGCAGTGGCGCTGACACAAACATTGTGCTTGGTGATGTAAGGCTTGTATACAGAGGCCCAGCCATGGAAACCCATGCCATGAAGCTAGAGATGCACTAATGTTAATAAAGGAAGACCGCACTCTGTGACCTTGCCCTGTAATTTTACAATGTAGAATATTCATGGGGGAAGAAATACCACGAGCTGACCCTTTCTTCCAGGCTCTGGGACGTGCGGTGCCTGGAGGAAATCCTGCCTCCTGTCTTCATTGTAATACTACCCCCCTCCCATGCACATCAGTTCCTCCCTTCTATGGGCATCACGGATCTTCTGCGCCGGCGACTACCGCTCCAGTGACCTCCTGTGTGCGTGACAATAAGGTGCTCCCCCGACATAGTCATCACTATGTACACATGCACGGAGGAAGTGGGGAGAGCACCTTATCGTCGCGCACGCCGGAGGTCACAGGGATTCGCCTGCACAGAAGATCCCTGAATGCAGTTTCCATAGAAGGGAGGAAAAGGTATATATTGTGGAGGGAGTGCAGGGCACAGACTCGGGATTCCAGCACCACAACTAACGTGCATAGGAGGGGAGTAGTAATACAATGAAGAGAGGAGGCAGAGATTTCCTCCAGGTACCGCACGACCCGGATCCTGGAAGAAATCATTAGCATAATTAAAGAGTAGAATTTCTCACCAACAAGACCGCTAATATCAGGCACACAGGTAGAACTAGTGTAACATTTCTATCACCTGTATGCCCATATTAATATACGTCCAGAGGGTGACAGATTCCCTTTAAATGGGGTGATCTGGATTAAGGGAGCTTTGAATAAGCGAGCAGGGAATGTGACTGTGATATAAGCATTTTCTTCACCTGGAGGTTGACAATAATTTCAGTTGCTGTGAGCGCCATCTAGTGGCTATATTGCATTAAGCATACCACTTGCTAAATAGCATTTTTATGTCAGATAGATAAGTCATAATAGCACAGCTTATTACACATTATGGCTTAGTAGCAGGTCCTACCTTCTGCTACTCATAATAGGCTAATATAGAGGATAATCTACTAACCTATCACTTGAAACAAAGACAACAATGCAGTAGTATGGAGAATTTTGTGTTAAACGCTATACATAGTTAGTTTTGACCTAATGTCCGTATACAACATGTCATTGCTGCATTTAGGAATAAATATTGATTGATCTTTCTTACTTCATAAAAATAAAGCTTAGTTTCTGGCAAGTGGGCTTTATATGATAAGCTCCTTGGCACACGATGATGGAACAAAGTGGTCAGATTGGAGCAGTAGACGTCTGGTCTCATTCCAGACTGAAAATGAGCTTGATTAGTTTCCCAGTTAAATGTGCATGGGCACAAAGCCTCCAAGAACTGGCACAGGCTAATGCAATGCAGAGCGCTCGGCGCCCTTATGTTAGATTGGCTTATTAACATTACATTTAACATTGTGTCTATGATTCACCAGTCACCCCTGCGACGAGCTCTAGTCCTACTTAGGCAAAATTTGATATAATTACATAATGAGGTTTTTTTTAACCCAGAAAGTCAGATAAAAGTGAATGTGTAAATGGTTAAAAAGTGTACAGTGTGTCACCAGGAATACCAGAAACCCCTGCTTCATGCATTGCCCCCTCCGGCCCCGCACTAAACATACATTGGGGTCAGTTTTGGCCAGGGCGCTGCTTTCATACATTGATAGGTTTTACTGAGTTTTTCTTACTTTGAACTCCAGCTTCAACCTTTGGTTTGTGACATTTTTTTCATCCATTGACTTTGGCGGTGTAAATGAGATAAATTTATTGGTGTTTCCATGAAGGCTGCAGCATTTCTGAGAACTGAAAATTCATGAGCAGTTGGGATTTTTCTTCTCGTGATTGAATTTGGAAGTTTCAGACAATGTTAACACAAAGTTATACTTATCCCCATTGTTCCCAGAATAGGGTTTGGTGATTGATACGGCAACTGTTTTAGTCCATGTTCACACTCTGAAGGTTTCAGATCCGCACCACCACAGAGCAAAGATGACAAAAACCTGACTATACAGTTCTAGAGATGATTGATCCAACAGCTGCCGTTTTAGGAAGCTGCAGTTGTCACATTTTACCAGTGATGTCTTATGGACAAAAATACTGCAAAACAGCTTAAAGTGGACCTTTCCCTAGTTTGAGCATGTTAAACTGACATCAAACTTTCCATCTTCATTGCTAATTTTCACTAAGACCAAGGAATCTTCACTGGGGGCATATACTTTTTCCTTTGTAAGATGATGACCAATCATAAGTAGGAGGCATCATGCAGGTGGCAGGAGGGGAACATGACCCCAGAGAAACTTAAAACTTTCTTTGTGTGATATGGAAAGGCCTGTAATGACACATGGCCCTACTCTCCTCACTTCTGGCATTTACTTTGCATGGGGAGGAAATCAAGGCTGCGTATCATTACAAAGAGCTGTTGCAGCACTACTCTACTCTCCCCAAACTGCATTGAGAGGAAAGCTGCAGAAGTGTTTGTAATGACACACAGCTTTTTTTCTACTCCCTTACCCCACTTTTAATAACAATAGGTACCAGCAGTGAGATCAATTAGGAGAGCAGCAAGGTATGTCATTACAAACACCTGTTGCAGCTCTCCTATCAAGGCAGTCAGTGTGGGGGGAAGTGAGATAGAGTAAAGCTGACAGCACTGTGAGAGGAGAGCTGCAAGAGGCCTTTGTAATGACACACAGACCTGCTCTCCTTCCTCTGCACAGTATTCGCCTGCAGTTAGAAGACTGATCAGTCTTTCCATAACACACAGCCAGGTATGACCTTCTTTGGGGGATTTTTCTTTCCTCCACCTGCATTATGGCTGCTGCTTATTATTGGGCAACATGATGCAGGGGAAAAAGTAAACGCCCTCCAGAGACAAATCTGTGCTAACGACCCCTTGGTCTTGGTGAAAATTAGTATGTAAATTTTAAAAGCTAATATCTCTGCAACATATGTGCCGCTACTTAAGAGAACAAAATTTCTATTAAGTAACAGAACACATTACCGCCGGCAGCAGCAGGAAGCCGGTGGCTGACACTGCGCGCTACTGAAGAGCAATTAATACTCACTGCTCTATGCGCGCACAGCAGTCCCGGCGAGTATTCCGGCAGCTGTGCTCTGCTTGTGAGTAGCGCATAACGTCTCTGCCAAGCGCTGCTTATAAGCATAAAGCAGTTGCTGGCACCGGAGCAGGATGCTGCAAGGGAGCACTGGGTAGGTAAATGTAATGGTTTGTTTTTTTAATGTTTTCTGATGGGGCCATGCATACCAGGATGGGGATGGAGATGGGGGTGGGGGCCAACTATAAGGATGGGGCCATGCATACAAGGACCGGGGTAGGGGGAAAATTATAGCAAGATACTAATATTAAAGAGAAATTAACATTTATGGGCGTGGAATTCAGTGAATATTCATTTCTCTTCGGCAGCGGGAACAGGAGCTAGCCGCAGCCGCAGCTCCAGCCTCCTGTAACCCGCTGCTCTGCCGATGCCATTCCCCCACCTTTCAACTACAGCCAGAGCCGGTACATCTGGACTATAAGATGCACCCCCCATTTTCCTCAACATTTTTGGAGGAAAAAACTGAGTCTTATTGTCCGAAAAAACGGTAATTAGACCTACCGGTAATTGTATTTTCAGGAACCCATCCTGACAGCACCATGGAGGACGTCCTTCTTATCCTCATTGGGACAGGAAACAACGAGAGGTTAAAAGGACACTCCCATCACCACCCTTCAGTTTCTTTTCAAAGTACCACATCTGGATGGATGCAACAAAAATTTTTTTATTAGACATTATTTATACAAACGTTACGTCACATTAGTATAGATTCTTCTCAGCAGGGAGGAAACTAGTAGTGCTGTCAGGATGGGTTCCTGGAAATACAATTACCATTAAGTCTAATTACCGTTTTCCAGTTCACCAATCCTGACAGCACCATGGAGATTACCAAAGTATGATAATCTAGGGCGGGACCACTGCTTGAAGAACCTTCCTATCGAAGGCTAGTTGCCCTGACACTACTTCTAGTTTATAATGTTTTGAGAAGGTATTTAGACTAGACCTAGTTGCGGCCCTGCACATCTGATCCACTGAAGCCCCCCCTTTCTCAGCCCATGAAGTAGCTATGGCCCTAGTTGAATGGGTTCTAAGAGCATCCGGAGGAGATCTTCCCTGAGTGTCGTAGGCTAGACTGATAGTGGATCTGATACACCTAACTATTGTGGATTTGGCCACTCTTTTACCCCTATTTAAACCCCCATACTGCAAAAACAAGTTTGTGTCCTGCCTCCAGCTCTTAGTTGCCTCTAGGTATTTTAAGAACTGTCTCTCCTTGATCAGACAAAGGTCCCTGAGCTGTTCCTCGGAGCCGGCCATTATCAGGAAGTCGTCTAGATAGGGTACTATGATGATGTCCTGTTTCCTTAGGTAGGTGACTACTTCTGCCACCTGCTTGGTGAGTACCCTGGGTGCTGAGGCTAGGCCAAAGGGAAGACACCGGAACTGGTAGTGATGGACCTTCCCCTGGACCCTAAGAGTAAACCTTAGGAAAGTCGGGTAAGAAACATGGACTGAAACGTGATAGTACACGTTGTTTAAATGTAGGGTACACATCATCATATTTTTGCCTATAAGAGGAATCGTAGATTTGATGGATTCCATCTTGAATTTCTTGTATCTTATCCATTTGTTTAAGGGCTTGAGGTTTATTATCGTTCTGCTCTCTCCCGAGGGTTTCTTTACTGAGAAGAGGCTGGAATAATGGCCCCTGCACTTTTCCTGCTCAGGTACCGGGACTATCGCTCCGATCTTTAGTAAGTCCAGTGACTCCCTGACGAAGCAACTGCGAAACGTGCGTTGGAGTGGTG